>CM076584.1:996571938-996781665 GCA_034641835.2 Pinus albicaulis | reverse complement strand
TTAAAACCCAAACAATTTGTATGGTACTGATCTGGATTTAAGCAGGAACGCAATAGAATATAGAAATAACCATGAACATAGAGATGCAGCGGAAATAATGCTTCATTTCATTAATATCAAATAACATAAATATGCTTACAGGCATAATGGAAATAAAATAGCTAGGGTACTGGTAGCGAATCTCTGAGAAGAGAGGTAATGGCTACAGACCTCTGAACTGTGTTACAATGAGGCTCGACGGCCTATTTATTGTTGAGAAACAATGTAGAATCTGAAACGTCCAAAAACCTAACCGTAGGAGATGAGGCACCAAAACTGTGGGCGCCCGTTTGGGTAAATTGGTGGTTCAACTTCCCGGGGGCATAACTTTGGCACCCGATCTTCGTTTGACGCGCTCAATAGCTCGTTAGAAAGATCTATCCGAGGACTTCAATTTTTGAACGAGCAACATCGGTCCATGGACCCATGTTGCTCTCCGTTTTCCCAAAAAATGTCGTTTACGGCCTCAAAACGGCTCCGGAAGTTCAGGACCCGAAAAACTACTAAAAATAGTAAGTTTTGTTGCAACTTGAAAATTGAAAGAACTGAAGATGGGGGTTCAAATGGAATAGGTGGGTGGCCACCAATATCCACCTGGATCATTAAGCCCCCAAAACGGCTCAGAGAGTGGAGGACCCGAAAACCTGCTAAAAATAGTAAGTTGTGCTGAATGTGAAAAGCTGCAAGAATTGATGGTGCTGGTCCAAATGGAATAGGTGGGTGGCCACCGATGTCCACCTGGATCATTCCTCCCTCCTTAGGAAGCAATGGTCCCCATTGCGTTGAGATCCTCCATGAGATGAGGCAAATTCTGTTGAACTGAGTATTAGATGTGTTGAAGATGTCATGGACCTGCGGGTGGACATGCTGGATGTGTTTAGTAAATTTGGTTTCTTTATCAGCCTCATATAGTACATGTTCGGATTCTGTATGTGTAGTTGCAGGATGTATGGCAACATCAGGTGGTGGTGCATTGGAAGTCAGATCAATGGAGTGCTTGTCCTGACAGTGTAGAGGAACCTCTATGAGTGAGGAGAAATTGTCATCGTATTCCTCCATGACTTTGTCCATCTGCTGCAGCCGTGAAAGGGAGCCCTGTTTCGAGGTTGTGGCCACAATATTCTTCTTTCCATGTGAGTGAGTCGTAAGGAAAATGAACTTCCTGGTTTGGAAAACAATCTTACTGCGTTGTTTTGCAGTAGTCAAAGAGATGGCAGGAGGCGGTACTACCTCCGGTATCCTGTACAGGTTATTTCCCAAAGTAATAATAACAGCACGAGGCCTAGACGCATACACAGCATGTCGTCTCCATAAGTATGGTTGGCCCAATAATACATCAGCTACATCAAGAGGAGCAACATCACACAATACCTCATCCGTGAATGGCTTGATACTGTATGGAAGTCGGCACTGCTGGCGGATGCGGAGATCTCTCCCTGGGTGGAGCCACCCAATGGTATACGGTTGTGGGTGTGCTATGGTTGGTAGGCCGAGCCGCTTCACGACGTCTGCTGAAATGAGGTTCTTTTGGCTTCCGCTATCCACGAGAAACTGCAGCGGAGAACCCTTCACCCACATCTGCGACTGGAAGAGGCGCTCCCCCTCCTCTGGATCCTCTGGACCCTCCTTCTGGATCTTGGTGGTGGCAACAATGGCACTGGGATCCGCATCAATGATCCGCCTCCCTTTGTCATTGCCTTTGTCTGGTTCTAACTCAGGATCAGAAAATGCATCTGATTCAGGTGCCTTTAGTTCAGCCACCAAAGACTGTTTGGCCCGACACTCGTTTGTGCTGTGAGTGGGGCTGTTATGAAATTCACACCACTTCCCTGTGTCCTTCTTTGGATTTGTGGTGTTGTTATGAGTCGCATTGCTTTGGCCTTGCCCCTTGTTCTTTGATTCGGGGGCACCTTTCGGATTCGCAGATCCAAAGTCTCGCTTCTTCTGCTTAAATTTCTGCTCGATCTTGGCGGCATAGCGATATGCCGTGCCAAGCGATGTAATGTCGAGGAACTCCATTTCCTCCTGAATGTGTTTGTGCAGACAGCCACGGTACTTGAGCACCAAATGTCTCTCCGAATCTTTAATACCCAACTTTGTGCGCAGGGTATGGAACAGATTCATCAGTTCGTGCACATCTTGATCCTTTTGTTGCCGCAGCGTGGTCCATTGGATGTATTTGTCCTCATAGCTCCCCACGGGGTAATATTGTTCCTTGATGCCGTCTCGGAATGAATTCCAAATGGGTGTGGTCGAGAACAGAAAGGGTTCCCCTTCGCCCTCTTGCTCACGGTAGGTCTCCCACGAGTCTTTGACATGGGGGGCAGCTTTGAGGAGTGCAAAAATAATCTTTTCTCAGTCAGAGAAGTCATGGACCGAGAAATACCCTTCCAACAAATTTAACCATCTGTCTACGGCGTCTGCATCTATTTTTCCTTCAAATATAGGAATGTCAAAGTTTACCTGTACCTTGAAGGGAGTGGCGCCTCCAGAGTGGCTGTTGGATGCAAATGCGCCATATGTGGGCAGTCGTTGAAGGATTTGAGCAAAGTTATCCATCATCACGTTCCTTTGTTTCTCGAGAGCCTCCTCGAGCAGTATTTTGATAGGATCTCCTGCTCCCTCGTCTTTCTTTTCTTCCGCCATGGGAGGTCGTCGGGGGTTGCGAGGCTGATCTTGCCTGAGGTTCAATGAGATCGAGCCTAACTCCTTATACGACCGCGTTGGGGACATGCAAAGAAAAACAAAGAAAGAGCGAGACCCCCTCGATACCATCGTGCTGGATTTAGCGAACGCAATAGAATACGAAATAACCATGAACATAGAATCACGGCGGAAATAATGCTTCATTTCTGACTGTATCAAATAACGAAATATGCTTACGGGCATAATGGAAATAAAATAGCTAGGGTCTTTGAGGTAGCGAATCTGCGAGAAGAGATGTAGTGGACTCTGAACCTACAGCTGTGTTACAATGAGGCTCGAGGGCCTATTTATTGTTGAGAAACAATGCAGAATATGAAACGTCCAAAAACCTAACCGTAGGAGATGAGGCGCCAAAACTGTGGGCGGCCGTTTGGGTAAATTGGTGTTCAACTTCCCGGGGGCATAACTTTGGCACCGATCTGCGATTGACGCGTTCGATAGCTCGTTAGAAAGATCTGCTCAGGAATTCAATTTTTGAATGAGCAACATCGGTCCATGGACCCATGTTGCTCTGCGTTTTCAAAAAAAATTCGTTTAGGGCCTCGAAACGGCTTCGGAAGTTCAGGACTAGAAAAGCTGCTAAAAATAGTAAGTTTTGTTGCAACTTGAAAAAAGAAAGGAAGATGGGGGTTCAAATGGAATAAGTGGGTGGCCACCAATATCCACCTGGATCATTAAGCCCCCCAAGCGGCCTCGAGAGTGGAGGACCCGAAAACCTGCTAAAAATAGTAAGTTGTGCTGAATGTGAAAATCAACAAGAATTGATGGTGCTGGTCCAAATGGAATAGGTGGGTGGCCACCGATATCCACCTGGATCAACTCCTCAATCATCCTTGCAAATCATTTTGTCCGTTTAGAAATTAAAATTTAGTGAATTTTACCATTAAAACCCTTGCTAAAAAATGTGGACTTGCGCATACACGGGTTCATAACAGGAAAGTCGCGTATACACGCGACTGTGCAAAGAAAAATTCGCGTATGCACAGGTCCGAATTAAAAAATGTGTGGCTAATGCATGATTTAATGAAATTTTACAGGATGACAATCTCATGGAGGGAGCGTGAACATAGCGCAATTGATCAAGAGGTCATGCAAGATCGAGCAGTGCAAAATATCCTTCGGAATTGCGGATTGTTCAAATTCTTCAAAATGCCAAATATGAAAAGCAATCCTCGATTGCTAGAAATTCTCGTCAATTACTGGGAACCAGACCAAGACTATTTCGTGATAGATCAGATGCCAGTACGCATTGAAGTGGAAGACATATACTTTATTACTGGACTCTCCCAGAGGGGAGAACCAGTAGACTTGCACGGGAAGCCCCTGGGAGGGCTAACCGTGGAAGACTATATCCACGTGTATTGCGTAGAGGGTTCCAAAAAGGTTGGAACACAGATTGCAATTAAATATTTACGAGATTTGCACATGAAAATCCTCCTTTTCACCATTGGCAGAGTGGCAGGATCTACCTCTCTACACCAGGCGTCCAGGACGGAAATGAGCATAGCAGTAGAATGCTTGACTCATGTGTATGATTGGTGCACAACCCTTTTACTAAACATGAAACAACAGTTGACCACAATCCGCCAAGCAAAGACCAAACACTTTGGCTATGGTACAATTTTGACAAAATTCTTCTTTTAGAAGATACCAGCATTGAGACCTAGAGTTATCTCTACCATCAGTAGCCCGCGGGACCCAAGAATTGACCGTTGGGCAGAGATGATGAAGAGATTGGGGGGTAGTGAAGTACCCCGGAGCACATGGGACGATGAGTTCTTCCATTGGTGGGGAGAACAAATCATCGCGGTGGACGACTATCCCTATGCCGGGATGGACTTTCGTGGAGATCCAGATCTAGTTCTTCCACCAGGCACAGCATGGGGCACAGTCGGTAAGTTTGCAAAAAATTTTGACTTATATAATTTTTTTGGATTTTTTCAAATATGTATGAAAAAATGAAAATAAACATGTTTTTGATTGGATTCATAATGAATAATAATGTAAACATGATCATGATACAGATATTGGACCAGTGCGTCCTGAGGGTTTCCCGCGCCACAAGCACCACAGGGGCGAAGCAGATACAGTGGATTCAGATAGGACTCTCCAGGCTGTGCAGAGGAATTTGGAGGGGTTAACCCGCCAAATACCTATGGCTACCGTGGAAGACCTACCAGAAGCCATCTAGAGACGGGTGGTAGGAGTGCCCCGAGATTGGGTACGACTATTCTGCCGAGTTGCCACTGCGGTCATGTTCTATAGGAACACGACTTCTGGGCAGGGACCTCAGGAGTAGACAGATATTATGTATTAGATGACTGTATATTATTTTTTGAGACTGAACATGATCGGGCATAAGCCCAAGTTTTGTATGACCTTATGGATCCAAATTTTGTAAATTTTTTGAACACTCTGATGATATATATACAGCGATATTTGATGTGATGTGATAAATGTATCAAATGTATGATGTTTTTGATGATTAAAATTTTATTGTATGGAATGATTAATATGCCAATCTAATGCTTGATTAGCTAATGAGTCAGCAAACCAATTTTCAGCTCGAGGAATATGAATGAAAGTTAAAAATTGAAATGACCTTTGTAACAAACATACCCTCAAGAACAATCGTAATAAAAATGGATCTCGTACCCGATAAGTGTTGTTCAACTGCGACACCACCAGCTGGGAGTCCAAGAAAACTACCAATGAATCAACACCCAAAGATATTGCCTCCGAGAGTAGATGAATGACTGCAGTGTATTCTGCTATATTATTAGAAGCAGGACCAATGCAGACCCCTCTTGATACCAACAGCTGACCGGATGGATAATGAAGCACCCAAGCCACGGAAGCTAAGTTTCGGGTGTGTCTACTAGCACCATCGGCGAAACCAAAATGACTCATGACATCCAACACAACCTGCCAAAGCAGATCAAAAACATCACCAACTCATCAAAGATCGAAAATCAACCAGATATGTACAAAGAAAAAACTACTATATACAAAAGCAACATGCCAGGTCGAAGCCTAGGCATAATACTTCTTCAAATAGAGCCCATTTCGGGGCTCCGACAACTCATTCCCTTCGAAATAAACCAAGGTATATGCTCCTTTCTTAAGGACTTTTTTAACGATATAGGGGCCATACCACATAGATTTAAAATTTCCTGCCCCTAGGGCATCTTTTTCTTGGGCATAGACTAAAACAAGGTCACCTTCCGAAAAAACCCTAGGTTTGACCGCCTTATCGTACTGAAGTTTAACTCGGCTTTTATGTGCTTCATTCATCATGGTGGCATCCCGACACTGCTCATCGAGATGTTCCAGATGAAGAAGTCGTTCTGCGAGACTAGAAGTGTCAGGAAGAAGTTCAATAGCTAATTTAAGAGAAGGAATCTCACATTCAATAGGAAATACGGATTCCACCCCGTGCACTAGCTGAAACGGAGTAAAGCCAGTTGTAGTTTTCACTGATGTCCTGTATGCCCAAAGTGCAGGATATAGTATAATATGCCAGTTGGATCTAGCTTTATCAATTGTCCTTTAAAGAATTGTCTTCAAGGATTTATTCACGGCTTCCACGTGCACATTAGCTTGAGGATAATACGGAGATGAATGCTCCTGCCGGAAACCCAATTTGAGAGCCAACTCATCCATCATACTATTCTGAAAATGACTGCCATGGTCAGTGACAATCTCTCTAGGAATACCAAAACGAGCGATAACTTGGTTGAAAAGGAAAAGAGCTGCAGTCTCACCATCATTCCCAAAAGTAGGCATAGCCTCGACCCACTTCGTAAAGTAGTCTACTACTACAATAATGTACTTGTGAGCTTTAGCCGAAGGTGGGTTACAAGTAGTATGATCAATACCCCACTTTGTAAAGGGATCGACAGTAATGACTGGAAAAAGCAGAGCTGGATGAGCGCGCATTTTTCGAGTATCAACCTGACACGGATGACCGTTTTTGACCGATTCAATACAGTCTTTGAAAATCGAGGGCCAAAAGTATCCAGCACGCAAAATATTTTGGGCTGTAGCAAGCCTAGATAAATGACCCCCACAAGCTCCACTATGGGAATCATTGAGCACAACCTCAGCTTCTTCGAGAGTTAAGCAGTGTCTTAGGATTGAATCAACCCCTCGACGGTATAAAGCATCACCAATAATCAAATGATTCTTGGCCAAGTGACGCAACTTACGATGCTCATCTTTCGAAAAAGTAGAGGGAAACTTCACAGTCTGGAGATACACAATGATATCCCCATACCAAGGATCTTGCAAAGAGATAAGAAACAAGTGTTCGTCCAGAAAGGACTCATCATAGATCATCTCTTCTCCACAGGGCAACTCGGAGATCAATTCCGCGAAAACTAGTTATTTCTTGGATTTGGTAGACATGAACTCAAGATCAAATTCCTGTAAAATCACAATCCATCGATTGTATTTTCCCCCAATCACTCGCCTACTTAGGACAAACTGAAATGGATTGGCAGCTGCCAAAACATAATTTTTGCGAAGAATAATGTAATGTCGGAGTCGCTGCACAGCATGAACTGCTGCTAAGGCTAACTTTTCTATCGGAGTGTATCAGAGTTCAGGTCCTACCAAGCCTTGAATAAGGTAGTAAATAACATGCTCTGCAAGAGCATCATCCTCCTGAACCAGAACCATACCGATGGTAGATTCTGCTGCTGCCAGATACAAAAGGAAATCTCTGCTATAATCAGGTGGACTCAATAAAGGAGCAGAGGTCAATGCTTTCTTCAAAGCATTGAATGAGCGTTGAGCGTAGTCGTCCCAAAGAAAAGGAACTCCTTTCTTCAACAATCTCATAAATCCCTTTATAACTTCAGCATAATTTACGATAAATCTACAAAGAAAATTAGACTTCCCTTGAAGACTTTGAAGCTGACGAATTGAGGACGGGGGAGGCAACCGAAGTATTGCCTCAACCTTGAAGGGATCTACCCTTATCCCTTCCCTAGACACAATGAATCCCAATAGCCGACCGGATGTAACCGTGAAAACACACTTGTTCGGATTCAATCTAATCTTATAGAACCGACATCGTTCAAATATTTTTTGGAGGTGATGAGGATGATTCATCCTCTTTCGAGAATGAGCAGCTAAATCATCTAAGTACACCTCGATAATCTTTTTGATGTCGTGAAAGGCATATGACATGGCCCGCTGAAAGGTAGCCCCAGCATTTTTAAGACCAAAAGGCATCTTCTTGTATGAAAATGTACCCCAGGGACAAATAAAGGCAGTCTTATGTTGATCTTCAGAACAGATAGTAATTTGATTATATCCGGAGAAACCGTCCATGAAGGAGAAAATCTCATTACCGGCACACTCGTCAATGATCTGATCGATAAATGGTGTGGGGTAATTATCTTTAGGACACGCTTTATTTAGGTCTCTGAAATCGATGCACACTCAAATCGTTCCTTGCTTTTTATCTACGGGAACGGGGTTTGAAACCCATTCAGTCAGAGGAACAGGGAAAATGAATCCCGCCTTAAGCAGCTTTTCAACTTCAGCTTTGATAGCTGCTGCCTTCCTAGGATTGACCGGACGAAGTTTTTGCCTCACCAGCTTAGCGTTTTCATACGTCTTGATCTCATGCTGGACAATAGATGGGTCTATACCAGGCATTTCCTCATAAGACCAAGCGAATACATCCCTATACTCTTTAAAGAGCTCGGTGTAAATTTGAACCTCTTCACGGGAACATTCAGCTCCGATGAAGACATTCTTGATAATATTGGGATCCATGGAAATTTTCATCGGGATAGTAGGAGAAATCACAGCCATGTTCCCTTCAGCATAAACCTATGTTGGTGCTAAAGGGTTCAAGACTGGGTGAACAGGACCAGGAGACTGAGGACTTGGAAAACTTGTCTCAACTTCGCTCAAGTCAGGTAAAAAGTAAGGCCGATGATGCAAATCATCCCACGGTCTATCTATACTAGTCATGGCTTCCAGGATGGCCTCTTCAGATGGAAGAGTGGTATCAAGGCAATCCTGGGCCGAAGAAGAACTAAGTGTCCAAGTCGGAGCCACATCTCCATCCAACTCTTCTGGTGAAAGAGGAGCTGGAATGAATTCTGCAGAGTCAACAATAGACTGATAAGCAATCTCTGCTGCAGAAATAGGAAATGCCATTCCACCAACTTGACCTTCTGCTAATGTGGCTGTAGGGGAAGGTAAGGTCCAAGGGTCCGAAAAATAATGAGTTCTGAAGAACTCTCTTCGAAGAGGAGCCTTGGAGGATGAAATTGCATTAATATGAACTGTAGGAGGAGGAATATCAAAAGTACCCATCAAGGAAGAATACATTCCAACTCCTAAATTCTCAACAGGCGCCTTAGTATTATCCAACTTAGGAATAGATGAGTCAGTAGACGCATTCGGGTCTACAGGAGGACAGTCCAGTTGATCCACTGTAACAATCCTCCTTTAGTGGGGGAAACATATAATTCAAAATAATGAGGATGCAATGGCATCCATCTCATAAATCCAATTTCTCCCCAACAGAAGGTTGTAGTCCAAGCTTGCATCCACTACCTCAACCTCTATATTGACAGTTTTTCCCCCAACACAGATGGACAAAGCTGGGACAATACCGTGGGGTCTGTGAGAATGACCATCGAAAGCAGTAAGAAAAGTTCTAGATGGAACAGCTTTGGGAGATCTGAGTGTCTTCCATCATGCGAGAGACATCACGCATGTGGAGGCACCCTCATAAACAACCGTTCGAAAGATATTGCACTTCCGATACGACGATTTAATATGAAAATCCATGTGATGAGAAAGTCTCTTCTTAAAATTAGTCATATCAAAAGTAATCAGAAGAGAATTTTTCGGATCAATAGCCCCAATGGCAGTGAGCAAAGCACTGCGCTGAGCCAGACAAGACTGGAGTACCTCTAAAGCTGACATAGCACAAGGAATCTGTGCTAGATCTTCCACAATTGAGTAGTTCTGGGCAGCCCTAGCATTTGGATTAATCGTTGATCGCTTAGAAGATGCTTTGGGCATCTGAGGCATAGACTCAACAGTAGGCTTCGTAATGTGAAGCGGCTCAGTAGCATCAGGAACTTCCTTAGCTTTCGAAGACTCTTCTCCACCATAATCACGGGATCTCGTAGCGATATCCGCATGAGCACTCATCATAAAAATGTTCGATGGAATTTCCCCTTCTTGGGTGCCCCCAGAGGAAGCCCCAGGATTTTGGTTCGCGCCAACAACTAATTGCTGCCCTTGGGGAAAAGGGTTTGTTAACACAGCCTGGGAACTAGAAGAACCCTGCTAAGCTAACAAGCGCTGAGCATCCTGAATTTTAGGGCAAAGGTGTGTGAGATGGTCTCCAACACAGAGCTTGCATGGAAACTTCACTTTCTTTTTCTCCTTTTGACCCTCACCAACACGCTCGTTGGTTTTATTTGCATTACCCTTCCCGTTCTTGCCCTTCTTCTTGTTATTTCGTCCCTTCTTCTTCCCATCGGATTTTTGATTTCCTTTGGGATCAGAAGCTTGGACAGCATTTATGGACAAATACTGGGAAGGCGATGACTCAGCAGGCACAGCCTGACTAGAAGGAGCAGATTGCAAAGACAACTGCTGCAGTTGAGTAAGCAGGCTGGCTACACCACTATTGATCGATCCGACAAGCCCATCACCATGAGGATCGGGCTTAGTTTTCGATAAATCTAATTTGGAGTGAGGAGCATTGGGCAAATATTTATAAAGGACCCCAGACTGAGAATAGATCAACTCCAGCTGCTGGGCCCTAAAAATGGCCTGTTCTTAAGAAAATACCCCAAATAGGGATACATCTTTTGAAATGTCTGACTACAGATATTTCAGAAACCATTCGAGAAGGAATTCTCCTGGAATATGAGTTTTAATAAGCCTCTTCTCCTCCATTCCTGAATGTGATCAGAAATGTGGGTTGCTTCGTCCTGCTTAAAATTATCCAGGAGTTCCGTCCCAGCCTCATATCGGGCAGGCAACTAAAAATGGTTTAGAAATGTTACAGCCATTTCTCCAAATGTAGCAAAACTTCCCCTAGTTAGCTCAATATACCATTTGGCAGCATTTCCAGTTAGGGTGCGTTGAAACAATCTCAACCTAATCGAATCACCGATGAGGGAGTTCGAAGAACACCATAAGTGGAAAGTGGTGATGTGGTCAGCCGGATCCTCTCCATTCTTACCTTCAAACTTTGGAATATCTGAAGGAAGTTTGGTCGGGACCGCAGGCCACCCCAGACTATAACGAATCGGATCATTAGTCAACTTCGATAGATCTGGCAAGTTTAACATTGCCAGAAAAGGTAAGCGAGGTGGAGCCTGAGGATTCCATCCTTGATGGGATGGGTTCCCAACATTCTGAAAAGAATACCCTGGATTTGATGAGGCACCAGGTTGCCAAAAAGGACTGGTAGAAAAAGGAGAAGAACCTCCTCCCCAAACCGAGTTACCAAAGCCCAGACCAGTTCCCCCCGCTGAAGTATTAAATGAAGAGGAAAGCCCCTGGTAGGGGTTCCAGGCATTAGACAAAGGAGAAAAAGTCTGATAAGCACTCAACGAAGGGAAAGAAGCATTCCCTTGATGACCTGCGTAAAACTGATTCCCTGCCCCCGCCGTAGTGAACACAGGTTTCCATCCTGTAAAAGTAGTCGAACTTTGCCCCCCAGACCAAGGGTTGAAACTCTAGGTCTGAGAAGTAAATGGAAAGGACCCTAGAGAAGGATTCGAACTAGGAATGTGTCCAGTTCTGAAGGGGAACCCTTGGAAAGAAGCTGATCCACTAGCCATGGAAGACATGGGTATAGATCCAGCTGCAACAACGGAAAAGGAAAAAGACGAATTCCCACTAGAGGGCATCCGTGAACAGAAGGGACCAGAATGAGAAGCATGTGCTTGGGTGAAACCATAGCCAAACACAGCAGCACTATAATTAATAGAAGATAAAGCGATAGTGCCCCCTCCTTCAACAGAAGCAGGAGTCTGAATGCCTGCAGCACTTACGGCAGAAGTCGCGTTCCTAGTCGTGGCCATCGAAAGGTATGAATGATATGGAAGATCTTCCAGTCTCTCAGACTCAGGTCTGATGTACTGAACAATGAATGGATAATCAGGAGGAAGAGCAGATGGACCTGGCAAAGGAGGTTCAGGCACTTCTTCAATTTGAAAATCTTCTTCCTGAGGAAATAAAACTCGCGAGGTGAGCGGAACGCTCCTCTTGGAACCGACACCAGAATCAACTATGAAACCTTCAGACCTTTGTGGAGGATCTCTCTCCACTACGTCAGACGCCACAGGGTGGTAACCACCTGCTAAATCACTCCTATGCCTTCTCGAAGAAGGCTCTGGACTCTCGGGAGATAACCCCCGGATTCTCCTCGATTGACGAGGGGCTTGATCAACCACTTTTATAGATTTTTAATTAGACTCAAAAAAGCGAAAAGCTAGGCAAGCTAGGAGCAAAGAGCACTCAATAAAAGAAAAATCCCTGAGATACAATCAAGAAAACAACCTCCAAGTATTACCGCTCCGGGTGATGAGGACCGGACACCAAAATACAGGAAAGCGAAATATAGGACCTCTCGAAAGCAGTCTGGGATGATTAGGGCCCAGAAAAACTAGCGAAGGTATCAGAAATAGTTACGGCGACCTCCTAACGATAGCCTTTGCCGGCTCAAGCACCCAAGCTTCGCAAGGGCACCCCCCAGAAGTACTGCTGAAAGTGATGCGATGTCTGCCTCAGGTACCACAGGTATTCCCCCCCGCAGTCACCTGTGTGGAACCTAGGAGTGGCAACTATGGGCACCAATCCGTGTCAAAAGCCGGGCGGAACGGTCTTGAGGTCATATTCAGATAATTGGATAGGGGGTATCCCTCTTCTCAGCCTTCACTTCCCCTCGCGCTTGACTCTCTCGAGGAGAGCTTTCCCAGTCCACCTAACGGAGTTGGATTTCGCTCAATTAATCAACTTCTATGTTTTGTTTGAGCGGCCTTGGAGAGTTAACTCTCCACTCACCTAATCCAAGGCCCTACAACCTAGCTAGTTGGTGTATGACAATTAAAAACTTGCTAGTTGATTTTAAATTATATCGCTTAGTTTAATGGGCTATTATGTTAAGTCACAAGGATGCGGAAATGAAACTTATGATGTTTTGACGCAGAAAGAAATTAATAAAAATGAAACTACATGCAAATGCAGTTATTGTCTTTCGATGAAAAGCAACTTCTACACGGGTTCTACGAGATTAAAAATTGTATTTTTTCTTTTCAGATAGCAAACTCACACTCACAAAAACTATGAAAGTGACTAAATGATTAAATGCACCTAATGCAAATCACTACAAGCATGCAAATCCTAAGATGAAAATCTCCTAAAGCAGAGTGAAATTTCCCAAAATTCCTTTAGTTTTAACTCTCCTTGGTTGTCCATAAAGCTAGTTCCCGAAATCAAGAACTCTTAATATGAAGACACCAAAGACGCTTAAAAACAAGAGGAAGAAATGAATGACAACTCCCTTCCAATTATTAAGCCAAAATCCAAAGGCAAGAAACTTCAACCAAGCTTCAAAAGACACAAAGAAATGAAAACAAAAAATGCAAAAACAAAAGCAAACAACAAAGAAAAACGTTTTTTGAGCTTTTGTGTTTTATAAAAGAGTTCGAAAAGACCAAGTAAAACTATAAAATTCCAAGCCAATCAATACTGAATTTCAAGCAAATACTTCCAAAAATGCTACAAATATTATAAGGCTAACTAGTAGCAAGATCAATACAAGAAAAAGAAGACAATAAAACTTAGCCACTCAGCCTAAAATAATAGTGCAACCTTGCCGCAAACAAAAACTCTAAAGAACCAAAAAAGACTCTTCAAAAGTTGCAACAAGACCTAGCCAACTGAACTTCAAGAAAACCAATCAAGAAATGAGCAAAAATCGTAGTGCAAAGCAAACAAAAATATAGGAAAGAGTAAATGAGCAGGAGCTCTCTGTTTTGATAAAGCAGAACAACCAAGAATGCCCAGAAAGCGATCTTGGTACTCAAACCAGAAGTGCCAGCACCAGAAACAACACTTTGCCAAAAAGACTAGTTTTCAATCAAAAGAAAGAGAGAAAAGACCAAAGACCACCTTCTCCACAATCCGAAGAGTACAAAGACACTGTAGAAACAGGTCTCCACAGCCAGAAAGGACTAAAAAGTCAAGAAATCCAAAAATTCAAAATCTCCCTAGGTATATGCTACTTAACAATTCAGCAAAAAGTGTTCAGACGCGACTGTGCTAAAGGAAACACGCGTATACGCGACTTCCTTTAGACAAACTTGCATTTATACGTGACTGTGTGCATAAAAAAGTGCGTATATAAAGGTAAACAGTGAAAAAACAAAAAGGATCAAGCCTGGATAAGAAACCGGGACTTCAGACTAACTGAAAAAAGTAAACTGGACTGCAAATGAAAGTTAAAACTGTCAGAAACCTATCAAACAGCTGAAACCACCCAACAGGGGAGTCACAAGAATGTGATCCCTAGCAGAGTCGCCAGTTCTGTTTCGGGGAAAATCACCCTAGAGGTTTGTTGGGTTACAACCTCCACAGAGCAGGGGCATGCTACTTAAGAAGGACTCACACAACCATACATGTTCATGAAAAACTAAATAGAGTAGAATGAGGAAGTTACTTGTAGGTCCTACGGTTGAAGCAGATCTCGCGGTGTCCAAACCCCCAGCAACCGTCCTTCCTTCTTAACCTGAAAGACAAGAAGAAACAAGCACGAAGAACTGGTTGTACAGCATATATCTACTCTAAATGTTAGTGAAATCCATATAAAACATCAGATAAACCATAATGAATGCTTAAATAACAATTTTCTCATATATGTAAGCAGACACTAACATGTATATTTCGGGAACAAGATGGTACTTCTGTATTATAAATAGCATGTACAGAAATAACGAGTGGAGAGATCACCTGAATCCTTCCACGATCTTCGAGCAGACCGTCGTCCGGATTCGTCCTGCCCTTGCCTCACTAAGATTCCTTCCAAACTGGTGCATATGAGATGACATATAAGGAGATGAGCATCTCAAGGAAACAAGGGTTTCCTGTAATGAACTGGGAAAGTGTAGGAGGCACGGGGAATCAGACCTGGATAGGGAATACCAACAGAGTATAATATCAATAATTCTCTCTCTCCCTTAGGCCATGCACAGGAGGGTCTTTTATACTCCCTCAAAGTAGTTTCAACAGTTGGAAACAGTTGGCCATGTGCTGGGGTGGTTGAACTACCTGATTAACCATCAACCCAGCCTAAAAATAGGGAATTTTTATATATTTTTTAATGATTTTAATGGCATACAGGGAAAAGTGCAGTTTGACTCGCGTATACACGCGGAAAAGTCTGGGCTTAATCGCTTATGGGGTTTTTTACACTGTTTTTTAGTGAATTTGTCCAAATTTGTAGGAATGGGTGCCCAAAGCCATAAAAGCAATCATGAATCATATGAAGGTGAGAAATGATGCTATAACAAATATAGATAACTAGAAATGCGCAAATTAAATATTTGTGTAAAAATACTTGTAATTTTATTTAATTAAAGTTTAATTATTTCGATAATTATTTTCTAAATCTCACAAATTTTTTGATGAGATTCCATGAATCAATCTTCAAATAATATGCAAGTGGGTGTAAGAGTTATTACAAGGTTTCTTTTTCCTATATGCAACTCCCTTCACACATGCTAGCTCTTGAGCATGGATCAAGCTCAATTACATAAGTACCTTCAAGGAATATAAAATTGTTCTCAATGCATAAGATATTTCGATACCCATAGGATATGGGGTGTAGGAATCTCATTTTCACTCTCACCTCTACTGATCATGACCATAGTCATAAACGGCATGCTCTAAAATTAGCTCAACTAGCTCTGAAAGGGTTATCATATATTAGATTATTAGTAGTTGAACGTGAGTGTGGTTGACATAGTACTAGAATTACAAGTTACAAAACCCCATGAAATTTTTGCATGTAGATTTCTTACTAAAACCATTATTTCTTTTTATCATGACTATAGATCCATATCAACCATGGACCTAGCAAGAGATAAGAGGGATCAAATATTTTGAGGTGTAACCCCTTTTTAAAGTGCAAAACTTTAAAAAAACTAAAACTTCAAAGATTGCATCCCTTCAAGGACATGATAGATGATGCTCTCTCTCTCTCCCTCTCTCTCTCAATATATATATATATATATATATTAAATTGTATTTTTGAATGCATAAACGGATTCAACATGAAAATCCCTTGAATATGTTGATTTTGGTGTAGGTTGGGAGGTATTCCAAGCCCTAGTGTTTGGGCATTGGAGGGAAAACCAGCACAAGTAGGCTTATGGGATTGGAACCCAAGCCTTGGATTTGAACCCATTGATGAGATTCCATGAATCAATCTTCAATCAATAGACAAGTGGGTGTAAGAGTTATTACAAAGTTTTTTTTTCATGTACGCAATTGCCTTCAAACATGTTAGCTCTTGAGCAAGGATCAAGCTCAATATGATAAGTACCTTCAAGGAAGATAAAATTGTTCTCAATGCATAACAAATTTTGATATCGATACGATATGCGATGTAGGAATCTTCCTATCACTCTCAACTCTACTAATAAAGACCATAGTTATAAACGACATGATCTAAAATTAGCTCAACTACGTCTCAAAGGATTATCATATATTATATTACTAGTAGTTGAACCTCAGTGTGGTTGGCATAGTAATAGAATTACAGGTTATAAAACCCCATAGGATTTTTGCATGTAGATTTCTTTCTAAAACCATTATTTCTTTTTATCATGAATATAGATCCATCTCAACCATAAAGCTATCAAGAGCCGAGAGGGATAAAATATCTTGAGGGGCAACCCCATTTTAAATTGAAAAACTTAAAAAAATTGCTCCTCCAAAGAGTGCATCCCTTTAGGGACATGATGGATGATGGTCTCTCTCTCTCTCTCTCTCTCTCTCTCTCTCTCTCGCTCTCTCTCTTGATATATATATATATATATATATATATATATATATATATATATATATATATTCATTTTTGAGATTGTAGTTTTGAATGCATAAATGGATTCAGCCTCATAAAAATCCCTTGAATATGTTGATTTTTGTGTAGGTTGAGAGGTACTCCAAGCCCTAGTGTTCAAGCATTGGAGGGAAAAGCACCACAAGTAGGCTTCTGGGATTGGAACCCAGGCCTTGGGTTTTGCACCCATGTGTGATCTGAAAATTATTGTTTTGGAATAAAATTGGGGATTAGAGGTCCCAAAGGTATGGATACCCCATGATGTTAAGTTGAATCGCAACATACATGCCCAGGGATGTGATTTCTTAAAACAACAATAACAAAAATTCCTACTACCTCATTTTTTTCTTTTGTCAAATACTTAGTGTGAAAAATTCTACTACACTATAAATGGAGAAAGAAAACTAAAACTTGCACTAATATTATAAATTTATCAACTCATGACAACCTACTATGGAAAAAAAATCATTATAAACTAAACTTAACAAATTTAGCAACCCCTTCTTCTTTTAATCCCCGACATGTACATTCTCAACTACAATTTTCATTCATTATTGGTTAGCTCTAAATTGACTCTGTAAAAATCTCATAAAAATTCACAAGTAGCAAGTTCCAATAAATTGAAAGTTTTACAACACTTTAAACTAATAATAATTTAAATTTAAATAATGCTTATGTACATACCTAGTTGTGTATTTACACAACTCCAAGAATATTGAATATGATCGAGCTCCAATGAGAGTATGGAAATCCTTACCAAATTATTGGGAACCATCTGATTTTCCACCCAACCATATCCATAGAGAACTTATCACCTTGGAACCCCTAATCTATAAGAGCTCCAAAGAAATACCAGAATATAGTAGTAGAGAGATATACAAGGCAAGCTCAGGAAGATAAGTTTCACTTCCTCACAATACCACTCATGGGAAACTCCAATAGGTATAAATGCTTATTAATTTAGTTTGGGAATTTCATATTCATTTCAACAACATTTCTCTACTCTCCAAGACTCTTTGTCTCACAATCGTCTTCAAATCTCTCCAAATCTTGGTATTACAATGCACCTCCCTCCGTAAGTGAAAATACATGAGACATATATATAGCAGGAGCAAAAAAATATTTTCATAAATGAGGATAAATATGAATGCCTTGTATTCCATTTATAGTAGTGTAACTCATGCCATTAAGGAGATGAATGCATGCCTTAGTTAAGGAGAATGTAGTTATTGCATTCAAGAGAGCATAAGAGGAATACTTTATGACATGTTATTAATAAGTGTAAGAGGAATATGTCATTGTTTGATGAGTTCATATAAGATATTTTAATGTATTATTGAAAGAGAGAGAGAATTTCATAGAGAAATGAGAGTCATAAAGGAGAAAGGTGTGAATTGATTAAGGAGATGAAGGTGACCCGTAATTCCCTCTTAATAATAACATCATAGTCTCATAAAAGATAATAATAATATTAATAATATTAATAATATTCAGGATTAAGTCAATATTGAACTATTAGGATTGATTAATGATACATTAAGTGATTTTCCTTCAACTATACTTGATTACCCATTCATTGAAGTTATTTACTACTTTTAGAAATTCATACTTGAAATGCTAGACATGAACTTCTAATTTCATAAAGTCACTCCAGCATTGTCAGAAATGATATTTTATTAAGGAAATTCATCCATGAACTACCCATGAGCGGTATTATTATTCTCAATAATATATAATCCATGTCCCTATTGGACATATCTTCATACCTTAGTAGATTGAGGACTCCATGCCCTAATCTACTCCAAGGATTCAAGATTCCGCAACTTGATCTTTTAAGAATTCAGGACTTTGCATCCCAATCCTTTTATTATATATATATGACTCCACTTCTTTATCTTTCATGGATTTAGGACTCTGCGCCCTAATCCTTTTATTATATCCAAGACTCCACGTGTTTATATCTCATGTATTTAGGACCCTGTGCTCTAATTTCCATGGCTTCTCATGTACTCTAATTTGGAACTTCGTGCTTCACCTTAAGATACTCATTGTGACATCATACCCATCTTATGGTTCTTTGGTAAGGCCTTGTTCCAAGACATGCACACATCACAATCTCATATATCAAAGCAATCAAATTAATTTCATAATTTCCTTATTCACATTTTACCAAATTTTATTCATGAATTCCACGGTAATTTTGGTTCTGGAGAAATGACTTCTAAAACGATTTATAATTTTAACATCCTCGTTCAGAGATAACCACGTTACCTCCCACATCCTTCTCAATACAATATCAAGCATATATGATCATAAAAATCATGTTTCTTGACTTGCACTATCATATATAATTTGAGCATCGTTGTTTGAAAATAGCCATGTCTCATGCCACATATTTCTCAATACTAGATGAAGAATATATAATCATACAAATCATGTATCATGACTTCCACAATCATTTATAATTTTATCATCCTTGTTTCGAAATTACCATGTCCCATGCCACATCCTTCTTACTAAAATTCATGACCATAACCATGATCATCCATGGATCTATGTGTCTCAATTCTGGATCACCATCCATGTCATACACCTATGTCCAAACTAGGATACCAAAAGAGAAAGCATCACTAATATTCTCTTAACCAAAATCAGTTCTTACACACAAAACCATATTTATTATCATAAACACATAGAAACCAGGTGGCCAAAACTAGGACTATAGAATATATGCATGTACATATGTTTTTCATGCATAATATTATATCATTAGATCAAAATCACCATCTCTAAGTGTCACAAAACTAACCTTTGCAACGTGGGACACTACATTCATAGATCCGAAACAAAGAAATGTATAGGCCATGTCTAAATCACCAAAAAAGAAAGCTTGAAAATTTTATGAAAGAATAGAGAAAGGCCAAGTTCTCGATGAAGAGATTGGTAAATGATTCAATTTTTCTAAATATGATGGGAGAACTAGTGCTAAGAAATACTAGAATATTCTAGAGTAACCATATCAATGTAATAACAAATGAATATTGTGAAGATTCAAACATTCACCAGAGAGTTTCAAACATTGAAGATGAAGGAGGAAAATGATATTGACTTGTCCATGACAATAGTTACTAAATTTTTGAATCAAATTAGGCATCATGGTGAGATGATTGAATGTTAGAAACTTATGGAGAAAATTATGAGGAGTCTACATTAAGAGTTTGACATGGTTTCATTTCCATAAAGGAGTCCAAATATTTTCTTAAGCTAATAGTATAGGAATTTATGGGATCTCTTTTTTCCCATGTGTCAAGAATTATAATGGAAGAGGAGTCCTTAGAATGTGCCTTCAAGACTCAAAATTCCCTTAGTGAATGGAATGGTTGAGGAAGTAGAGGAAAATGTCAACTGTGTAGAGGTAATTATTGAGAAGAAGGAACAACTAAACAAAAATAGTTAGGATAATTATATTAGTCTATACACACTTAGAATCAGAGGGGGAGAGGCAGAAGATGGATGGACAAGTCCAACATACAATTTTACTACTACAAACAATTTCAACATTATGAAAGTAACTGCAAAAATAGGCAGTCATGTATGCATAAGGGAAGAACTATAGTCTCCAATGTTAAAGAGGGAACATTTAAGTCAATGTTCTTTCCATGCTAGAGAATTGAAGAATATTGAAATAAGGATATTCTTTTCTTGCAAAATGGATGGAACAATCACATGAAAAGTAACGAAAAAATTTATTTCTAGTCATGATATCTTTGTTCGATTGAAAATTAGTTTAAGGCCATAAGAAAAGGTGTTGTGTCTTTCTTGACTAAGAAAAAAGAGGAAAATCATATTTTTGATGTCTATTATGTACCAAATAATAATCATAATATTTTATTTATTAGATTTTGAGTCAAGATCCTTATAATATTATATTCAAATAATTCATGTCCATAATGTTCGGTAAGTAACCTAGTAGAATATTTTTCATAAGTGTCCAAATAACCAAGAATAGAATTCTCCCATGAAATATGAAAAATATATGTCTTAGTTATATGCACAAAATGTCGCAAGCATAAATAACACTTTGTTGTGTAATTTTAGTTATATTCATCTATAATTTAGGAGTCTTAATATCTTGTATAAATAGTCAATGGTTAAGGAATTTCCCATTTTGAATCAGCAGACTAGCCCTTGCGAAAATTGCATTCTTGGAAAGAAACAAAGAGATAGTTTTCCAAAATCCGTATGTAAACCTAAGTAGCATCTAGAACACAACTAGATGGACTAAAAAATTGAGAAGCATCTAGAAAATGTACCTCCACCAATATTTCCAAAGTGATAGGTGAAAAAAATAGTTCTTCCTCAAATATAGAAATTTCCTTCTAGTCCCAACATAGGTCTTCATCCTTTAACGATAGGAACCAATCACGTTGATCTCCCACATCATTTCTCTTTAGTTGCAAAGGCGAACCCTTGAACAAAAAAATTCTTTGATATCCAATGTAGGATTTAAACCTTTTCATATAATGCCTATGAATGAATTCTTAAAAAATTAGAAAATATATAATGGAAATTACATTATATATATATATATATATATATATATATATATATATATATATATATATATATATATCTTGATTTATTTATTTATTTATATATGTCTATATATATATATATATATACTTTTCTAGAAAGGGTCTCTTTGTTTCTTTCCTTTGGTTCCTATCATGAAAGAAACTATCAAGAAGTGGATTGATAGAGATAACCAAGTTCAATATATAGAGTTTTAAACAATGGAATCTCAATATGGGTTATTTTTTCGGTAATAAATATCAGTGCAACATTGTGGATCTAGGTACTAAACCAACAATAATATCAATAGAAGACTAGACCAAATTGGATAAAAAATAAAAGATTAAATTATGGTTGTGTGTATTAGACTCAATATTATTGAATGTTTGAAGAAAATATAAAATAAAATATTTATGGGACAAGATAGGGACTTTGTATTAGTCTAAATCTCTAGTAAATAAATTGTTCCTATGGAATAATTTATATAACCCAAGGATAAGGGATAGAAAATCAGTGAGAGAGAATGTGAGTTCCTTTAATACTATGTAATTTAGTTATTATTTATTTAAGTTAATATTTTATATGAGGATAAGTTCATTACATTATTATGTACTCTACTAGACTCATGGGATAGTTTGGGTTTTTCCATAGGTAGTAATGCAAAAACCTAAATAATTGATGAATTAGCTTCATCCTTTTTGTCATAGGAGATGAGATTAAAAATCATGGAGGGATAGAAAGAATATACCTTGTCTATAAGAGGATTCTCCCAAAACAAAAATATAATTAATTCCTTAAGTGTGAGATCTAAATCTAGAGGGATATATAAATCCAAAAGAAAATTTTTAAAGGTATGTGAGAAATGTGGAAAATAAGGGCACTCTAAGAAATTTTGTGCCTACAAAACTCCTAAGAAGTAAATTTGTACGCTGATGCTCCTTTGCTAGAAGAAAAAACTATCATTAGATGAAGGTGCCGATGTGAAATTCCCTTCTGCAAGTATTAACACATATCATGAGGCATGGTTGAGTGACTTAGGGGAATCCTTTCACATGACTCCCTAAAGAGAGTAGTTAAATGAGTATGATAAATATGATGGTGGTGATGTCTTCCTATGTGATAACAGGAAAACAAGAAATATAGGACAAGGAAAAATCAAGTTAAATTTGATAAGTGAAGGATTAGAACACCCCATGGTGTTCTACACATTCTAGGATTGGCCAAAAATCTAATGTTTGTAATCAAGATGGTTGATTTAGGTGAAAAATTATTTTTTGAGAAAGATAACGGCAAGATGATTTGAGGAGCATTAGTATTGTTGAGGAGAGTTTGAATTGAAACTTTGTACAATCTGTTGGGAAATAATATCATTCACGAGTGAAATAGTTTTTTTTTATTGAATGTGGAGCATAAAAATTATAGTTTGTAAAGAAAATAATATGATGTGGTATCAAATACTATGACATATAGGAGAGAATGGCCTTCGTGTAATCCATGGTAATGGTATGGTAGAAGGTATGTCTTATTTCTCCCTAGATTTTTATTTTTGTGAACATTGTGTATATCATAAATGTAATTGCATGAGACTTTTGTCTCTCCCTAAGAGGGTAGAAGGAATATTCAACTTTTTGTATAATTATGTGCTTGGACCTGTTTCAATTCCATCAATGAGTGAATATGTGTACTATGTATCATTTATAAATTGCTTCGCAAGGAATATATGGATATATTTCATGAGTAATAAATATAAAGTCTTTTAAACGTTTAAATAATTTCAAACTGTGGTGGAAAATCATACATATAAGAATACTTAGGTGTTGACGATAGATAATGGTGGAGAGTTTTACAAGAAGTAATTCTAAGATTTATGTATGCGTTGTGGTATAGCATGATAGAATACTACTTCATACACACCTCAGTGAAATGGAAGTGCATAAAGAATGAATAAGATGTTCATGTAAAATCCAATGAGCATGCTCAGTGATGCTATTTTAGGAAATAAATTATGGGTAGAGGTAGTGGATATTGCATGTTAGCTAGTTAATAGATCGCATTCATTCATCTTAGAGTATAATGCTCAACATGATATATGGATTGGTAAATACCATCTCTTTCACATCTTAAGGTATCTTCCTATGATGCATATGCACACATTCTAAAGGAGAAATGAACCTTATTTGATAATAAATTTGAAACGTGCATCTTTATTGGTTATAAAGATGGCTTAAAAGGTTACAACTATTGGAACCCATATTAAAGTATGTATTTGTAGATTCGAGATGTGGTATTTAGATAAATGAAGGATGTTATGAAATGATATGTCCTATCAATGGAAAATGAACCATAGAATATAGAGTTTGAGATGAAGGATGAAGAATCAGACTCCACAGAAGGTATCTCCAGAAGAATGCTCCATCTCATTTCCATTCAAGTTATTATTTATATGTTACTCATGATGATCCTCAAACTACAATTAAGGAAGTAGATTCAGAGGATGGAAAACTCCATAAAAAACCCATGGTTGAAGAAATGGTAGCCTTAGAAAACAATGAGGCTTGCATCTATTGGAGTTACCAATTAGAAGAAAACCCATTGAGAGAAAATGGGTGTTTAAGAAGAAGATCAATGTGAAAGGAAATGTGGTGGGTTAGTACCAAAATCTTATTCCCAAGTGCCACAAATTGATTTTGGAAATATCTTTTCTCTTGTTTCCAATATATTTTTTATTAGATTAATTTTAGTTGTTGATAACGCTTTTGATTTTGAGGTAGAACAGTTGAATGAGATGAAAACATTCCTACATGGTGATCTCAAAGAAGAAATCTATATGAAGAAATTGGAAGGATTTGCAGTGAAATATCATAAAGACTTGGTATGTAGCCTAAAAGAGTCTTCGTATGGGTTAACGCAATTATCAAGGATGCGGTATCAGAAATTTGATACATATATAAAGGGACTTGGATTCACAAGGAACAAAGTGAACCAATGCATCTATTTTAAATTAGCTTGTGATTGTGTTATTTATTTGGTATTTTATGTGAAAGATATTTTGTTCATTGGAAATGAAACATAAATTATCCACGATGGGAAGACCCAATTGTCCTCTAGATTTGATATGAAGGATCTTGATGTTGCGAATTTTAGTTTGGTAATATAAATTAAAAGATATGAGGAAGATATGAAACAATGATTATATTAGCGGAGGTATGCCAAGAAAATATTAAAGAGGTTTAATATGTAGGATAGTCAATTGGTGAAGGTACTTATTCCTATAGGTGTAATTTTATCTGCAAAATAGTCTCCCAAAACACAACAAGAGTAAGGGGACATGTCTAGTCGTCTGTATGTGAGTACGGTTTAAATTTTGATGTATGCAATGTTTTATACCAAAGAAAATATTCCACATGCAATGGGAGCATTGAACAAGTGTATGAAAAAATGAGAAAAGGCGAATTGGGTGACATTAATGTGGAAATTTATGTATCTACATGGAACTAATGGTTTATGGTTTGTGCTACCAAGGAGAACCAATATTGGACAGAGTGGTGGACATATGTGGCTTTGTTGATGCTATGTGGGTTGGAGATATGTATTAGAGAAAACACACAAGTAAGTATGTGTTTAACCTATTGGGAGGAGTAATTGGTTGGTTGAGAAAGAGATAGTCTATATTTAAACCTTCAGTTATAGAAGTTGAATGCATAGTAGCCACCCACGTAATAAATGAAGCAATTTCGTAATAAATATTGTGTTCGTGTACAGGGTTGGTACAAAAATATATAAGGATATATTGTGATAGTCAAAGTTCAGTTTTCTTGGCAAAAATTGTGCTTAACATTTGAAGACGAAGCATATTGATGTTAAATATCACTTTATAATGGATATGGTTAAAGACAAAAAGGTATGATTGGTAAAGGTGGACACTTTGGAGAATGTTGCAGATGCATTGACAAAGTCTGTGAGCACTAAGAAGTTTTCTTGGTGTACAGAATAAATGGTAATTATTTCCATGAATTTGTGATTGTGTACTCCAATAACCGTTTATGTGCAAAGAAAATAACAAGTGGTTGAATTTTAGATATGTGTTATATTATCTGCATGACAAGCTACTTGGAAAAAAAAGGGGTGATAATTCTCATGGTTTTGTGAATGGTTTTATTCATGGTAGTTTTCCCCATGGTTTTGTAGATCTAGTCAAAGGAGCTATGGTAATATTTTGATCCATGGTTAATGAATTAGGGGTTTATGGATGTTTCTCCATGTATATAATGTATTGTATCATTGAAATGAATATAATGAAAAATCAATTTTTGAAATTGTTTGTGACTTCCATTGTATCTTTTGTAGCTTTTTAAGAATTCGATTGTAGGTGTTATATGTAGACGGTTAAATCCTACATAAATGGAAAACTCGAAGAGGAGGTGTATTTTGATCAACCACTAAGATTTGAAGTAAATGGCTAGGGTTAAAATGTGTACAGGTTTGAGGAAATCCTTTTATGTCCTCAAGCAAGCTTCAAGAGCTTGGTACAATTGGCCTTACTCTTATTTTCTCAACAATGGGTTTAACAAGTGTAATAATGAACTTACTCTATGTACTAAATTAGATAAAATTAATGCCCATATATATATATATATATATATATATATATATATATATATATATATATAACTTGATATTTTATAAATTCAAAGCTACTATGAAAATAGAATTTGAGATGAAATACATTGATATGATGAAGTATTTTCTAAGAATTTAAGTCAAGGAATTTTCTCCATGGATTCTCATGTTAGCATAAGTATGCTTTTGTTATCTTAAATAGGTAAAGGAGGGAAAAATGCAGACTAGCTTAAATAGTACATTACTACAACTAGACATGATATTTTATATGGAGTTACTTATATTTCCATATTTACATGACAGATACAACTGATTATGGATTGAGGTACCCATACAACAAACATACAAGATCTGCAAATAGTGATTTTTCTAGTAATATTGCTTGAAAAGCATAGAATTTGTAGTAGTTGCTACTACATCAGGGAATGCATGATGGCTTTCAAGACTTTTGAAAGATATTGAACATGTGGAGAAGGAGCCAAGTTCTATTTTTTCTGAAAGTAGTTACATTATCAAAGAGCCATATCTTTCATAGAAAAAAAAACACATTAACACTTTCTATCACAATCATGAAATATCTATTAAATTGTGTGGGTCCAAAAATATGCTAGCATATATCATTACCAAGCTATTGAGATAAATTTCTTCTCAATTTCAAAAATAACACTTAGGCATTGTGTAGAAATTGAGATTAATAGTAAATATTAAAGTATAAACTCTCCTAATTAACTAAATTAGTTGGATAGTTAATTTAATTAGTTGGATAGTTAATTTATGAATCCCACATATTTCTGAACAATATTAATTTTAAAAATTTCTATCAGCTCTTAGTCCCAGATATCTCTAGAAATTATTATAATTTTTTTTTTTATAAATTATTCAAGTATTGTAAAATCTATTTAATGATCTGAAGAATAAACCACGCTCCATAAGCTCTTAACTGATTTCATTCCTATTCTTACTTGTAAATCTTACTGGAATCAATAGTAATTCATTTTCCCGTCACCAAGTTCCAATACAAATTCCACACTTTAAACGATGTGTCACCCTTTGACCTGCTCAATATATTTCTAGAAGCCTTGAAGTTAATTAATTATTAATTATGCTAAATTTTAAATTATATAACAATTCTCATGATATGAGAATAAATTTATTTATTTAAATATTATAATTGATTAAATTAATTTAATCGTAAATTAAAGAAAATAATTTACTAAATTTCGATTGATAATTAAAGTTGATTATGTTACAAAATCCTATATTATTGTCAAAATATATACAAAGCCCTGCAATAGATCTCTTCTCCAATTGCGTTTATATTTTCCAATTTAATGTTATATCTGCATGTTATAAAAAAGCATAATTTCTTTATTACTGATTCTGCAATTTTGATTGGATAAACGGTGATGAGATGGGCTATTATAGCACTCATTACAGGTTCAATTCCCGGGTGATGTATATGGACATGTTGATGAAAATGGAGTAAAAAAAATTAAAAATTAAAAAAGAGAAAAATGAAGGTACTAGTACTTCTGGTATCTAGAAATTAGTATTTTGTACTTGGAAATAGGTATATGCTATTGTTAAAAGTTTTATCTAAATTTATATAAAATTTTAAATTGGGAGTGGCAATAATATATATATATATTAAAATTAAAAAATAAAATAATTTATTTATTTTCATCCAATTTCCATAAATAAATTGTTTCGCTTAGTTTCATATTTATATGTAGATCTAGACACAAGGGCATACCCTTTTCTTTGCAGAGTTCTATCAGTTTAAGTAGCATCCAAACTAGTTGGAAGTCTCAAACAAACCTAAGTTTGCACTTATTCATTGTAATGAAGCTCCCAAAAAATCAAAAAATTGTTGTAGTGAAGCTCCCAAAACCTCAAACAAAAAAATATTCCAACAAAACTCCAGAATGTACCCATTGAAAGTACCCATTAAAACTCCTTTGTTTTGGAAAATTTCCTATAAGCTCCTAAATTCCCAAGAAAAAGAGATAAGAGCTTGGGTTACCTGCTCTCCAATGCCTTTGAGCGGTATCAGTATAACTATGCAATAATATATGTAGAACATTTTGAGATTGTACATGTAACATTTAAGTTTACATCGCACCCAGCCTGAAATCAAAATATCGTTGTACATGTAACATTTAAGTTTAGATGGTACCCAGCCTGAAATCAAAATATCGTTTCTAAATTGTGAGTTGGTAGAAAATTTTTGAACATCTCAACAAAAAGATTGGGTAAGTTTGGTAACAAGCGTTTCATCGCTGAAGCATTGCAAGACTGAAGTTGGATGCCTGAGAACATTTGACACGTTATTATTCGAATTAAACTCAATACATCAAAATGTTTATTTCATATAATAGTGTTGTACAGATGGATTGGACTTTGTATTGAACGAGTTCATCATTCACGGATAAATATTACATGGCTCAAAAATTTGCTCTGAACGCTGCCCTAATACTCTTCATTACGTACGAAACCATCAATTGCCGCCTCCCGGGCTTGGAGTAGAAGTAGAATCCAGTCAGCGCTTATTGTTCTTTTTTGGATGGAGGTCTTCACCATCGGCAGTGTGCAACCTAGAGTCATCGTCGAAAGGGGCATTGGGATTCGGGTGGAAGACCTAAAGGGTGTCGTGGGCGATCAACAGGTTGTTCTTCATGAGAAACCTGGCGTTGCTATGGTCTCCAATGATCAGTAACGAGATCATAATAAGGAGCGCCACTATACTGGTCTTCATAATAAAGCTCGGTGTTAAGCAACGATTGATACGATCTGAGATCGAAGTACAGAGTTCTGAAATGAACAATATTATATCTGATGGATTTGAGAGCAAAGCAAATTCAGAGAGAAAGCGAGAACTCAGAGAGCTAGAAGACTTGGGCGGTGAAACCCACAAACGAATGGGAGTACTTCTGAGGAGTGAACATCTTTGAGAAAGAATAAGAGCGAAAAACTGGAGCAGAGATTGCTCTTCTTAATATTCAAAAATAGTTAAATAGATTATATTGTAAACATTGATAATAAATGACTGAAGTAAAACTAAATTAAACTGAACTATCTAGGATACCTAGCACACAATAGAATTAAATGTAATTAACTGAAAGTGAGATTAATATCTCTACATCCCAGAAAGTGTTATGTCCCCATTATTGACAAGTTCTCGAATGAAATGAAAATGTGTGTCAATGTGTTTGATCTTTTTGTGAAAAAACATATTTTTTGATAAAGAAATTTTTGAACTATTATCACAGTAAATAGGAGTTGGCTCCTTCTTAATATTTGAAATATCTTTCAATAATCTTCTCAACCATAATGCTTGACAAGCTGCTATATTTTCTACTACATATTCGGCATCTGCAGAAGACACTGAAACGATTGAATATTTCTTGGATTCCCATGAAATCAAATTGGTTCCAAGATGAAAAACATATCATGAGGTACTTTTGCGACCATCTAAACTCCCTGCATAATAGATGTCTGTATATAACCTGAAAGTAAACAATTTTCAGAATGTGTATAAAACAAACCGTAGTCTATGGTCCCTGCAATATATCTTAAGATCTTTTTTGCAACCTTCCAATGAGTAATATTTGGTGACTACATAAACCTCGAGACACAACTTGTTGCAAACATAATATCTGGTCTAGTTGCAGTTAGATACAACAAACTGCCAACTAAACTTTTATACAATGTGGAATCAACAGATGGTGTTACATCTTCTTTGTTGAGTTTGGTATCTTGAGAAATTGGTGTATCAACTGATTTTCAATTGGTCATTTTGAACTTTCGAATGATATCAGTGGCATAATTTTGTTGACCAATAAAAATTCCATTAGGAGATTGGTAAATTTTAATGCCTAAAAAATATTTCATGACTCTTAGATATGTCATATCAAACTCTGTTTGCATTGCTTCTTTGAAGTCTTCTAACATCATATTTCCCGTGTAAAGAAGATCATCTACATAAAGGCATACAATAAGAATTTTATCTTTATGAGATTTGGTATACAAAGTGGGTTCATGGCTGCTTTTTGAAAAACCACTTTTGATGAGATAAGTGTCGATGCGACTGTACCACGCTCTTGGAGCTTTTTTCAAACCATATAAAGCTTTATGCAATCTCTATACTTTATGTTCCTATCCTGGTAGTTCAAACCAGGACGCAGATTTACATAAACTTCTTCCTGTAATATGACATTAAAGAAGATAGATTTTACATCAAGCTGATAGACTTTCCATTTGTGTTGAGCTAGTGTGGAAAAAATGGTTCTGACAGTGTCTAACCTTGCTACAGGAGCGAATGTTTTACCATAGTCGACACCAAATAGTTGTGAGAATTCTTTGGCAAGCAACCTTGCCTTATGTTTCTCATTTTTTCCTTTTTCATTTAGCTTGGTATTATATACCCATTTTACACTAATTTTGGTTTTGTCTCTTTGGAGATCAGTTAATTCCTAAGTCTGATTCTTCTCTATGGCAGAAATTCCATGGTTCATTGCATCTACCCAATGCTTTTCTTTAACTTCTTTTTCAAAATGAGTTGGTTGAGTTGAAAGAAATCCAAACATATATTGTTGGTCAAATTCATGCTCTTGTTCATATATCTCTCTGATACTTCTTGTTTTCTATCCCTCTTCTGAAGATAATTGATCACTGGCTGAATCAATGCTTGACGATGTACCATTTTCAGAACGGTCTCGTTGTTCTTGAACTTGCAATCTTGGAGACTGTGGTGGATAAAAAGGCTGACTTGAAGTTTCATCTACATGATCAAACCAAGATTTATTATCAAAAATTTTCACATCTTTGCTTAAAATGAAACTTTTGGTAATAGGGTTGTAAAGTCTGTAGGCTTTTGACTGCTTACTATAGCCTACAAATATTCATCTTTCACTCCTATGATCAAGATTTTTTCTTAGTTTTTCAGGAACATGAGAAAAAGCTACTGATCCAAAAAATTATGAAGTGTTACACATTTAACTTGTTTCCATCCCATGTTTTTAGAGGTATTTTATCTTGTAGACTGGATGTTGGTGATCTGTTGAGAACATACACTGTTGTCGACACTGCTTCATCCCAATAGTTATTTGATAACTTCTTCTCCTGTAGAATGCATCTCACCATGCTCATGATCGATTGATTCTTTCTTTCTGCTAATCCATTTTGCTATGAAATGTATATGGTTGTGTACTGCGTTATGATACCTTGTTTTCGACAAAATGTTTTGAATTCATTTGAGTTGTATTCTCCTCCTTTGTCTGATCTGAGTACTTTCAAGAGTTTTCCACTCTGTTTTTCTGCTTATGCCTTGAACTCTAGAAATCTAGAGAAGGTAGCTGATTTATTTTTTAAAAAGTACACCCCAATCTTCCTGCTAAAGTCATCAATAAATGTCAGAAAGTAGAAACTACAACCAATGGATAGTGTCTACATTGTGCCACCTATGTCTGTATGGACAAGTGCTTAAGGCTCTTTCGCTCTAGAGGATGATGTGGGAAAACTATCTCTTTTATGCTTGGATAGGACACAAATTTCACAATTACATACTTTTCCATTCATAGTAGGTAGACTAATGACTATAGCGTTCTCTTGAAGTAGACTTAGGTTGTTGATTGGAATGTGGCCATACCTAAAATGCCATAGATGAGTGTCATCAATTCTTGGCATAATGTGGATTAAATATTGTCTGGTATTTTGGCTTCTAAGAGTCAATGGAAACATCTTATTCTTGGTCTTTTCAACTTTTTCTATCAATAATTTATGGGGATATTTTTCATATATAGCAGGTGTTCTTTTGAAATAATACATTATAGCCATGTTCCATTAGTTGTCCTACACTAATGATATTATGTTTTCGCTGAGGAACATAATAAACATCAAGGGTGTATTTTTTTTTTTATTCTGCTTAGTAAGAATAGGGACAATACCTTTTCCATCAGCTTTAATAGTTGTATGGTCTCCAACAGTTATCTCTGATGTTATGGAAGTATCAAGAGAAGAAAGAAAATTCTTATTCCCTATCATGTGATTGTTCCATCCACTGTCTAGCAACCAAATGTCTTCACTATGTTTATCTTCTTAAATATGGCATGACATAAACATGGTCTCTGAGGATTCTCCTTCATTGTTGGAGAGATTGAGAATGCCTCTTTGTTGATCTGATTGGTTCTTTCGACAGTCTTGTTCGTAGTGGCCAAACTTCTTACAATAGTAACATTAGACACTTGATATGTTCCATGATTTGCCTCTCTGGGTTTTCTTTTGTAGAGGTCTCACCTGCTCTGTTGCATGATGATGATTTGATCTGCCACTGCTTTGGCCTCTGCCTCGATTGTTGCCACCTCTATATCCTCTGCCTCTGCCTCTGCCAAATGAGAGTTGTGCTTTGAAGGCTTGTTCCGTGGAGTCTTTTATCATGTTGAGTCTTGTTTCGTGTGCCAGAAGTAATCCAGTCAACTCTTCTACTGAGAAATTTTTAAAGTCTTTGGATTCCAAAATGGTTGTCACAATCATGTCATGTTTCTTGGGTATACTTCGAAGGAATTTTTCAACAATTTTCGGATCTGTAATGGTTTCACCAATGAGTTTGATCTGATTGACTATTCCCATGACTCTAGTCATGAACTGATCCACATTCTCGGTGTCAGCCATCTTTAGGGTTTCAAACTGAGCTCTCAATGTTTGCAATTTAACTATCTTAACTATATCATTTTCTTGATATGCAGCTTGCAAAATATCCCAACATTCTTTTGTTGTTGTTGCACCAGTTATTTTGTCCACAATAAAATCATTGACTGAGTTTTGTATCCAACATTTAGCTTTGTGCTCCTTCTTTCTGAGTTCAATAGCTCCATTCCTCTGATTATTGGTCATGGTCACCCATGCTTCTTGGGTTGGCTCTACAAAGGCGATCAAAAGTGTATCCCAACAATCTTGAGCTTGTAGAAAATTTTTCATTCTTAAATTCCAAAATTTATAATTTTTGCCAAACAGATTTGGTGTTTGTGGCAAAGAGCTTAAAAGAACCATTATTTCTTCAAATACTAATATGCGCCTTTTGTAAATCTCCTTTAAAGACTTAAATTTTTAAATCTCTTTTAAAAACTTAAAAACACTCTCTTAAAACCCGACTTAAAAAGAATCTCTTGAAACCCTCTTATAAATTTCAACTTTCTTTTAAATTTTCTTTTCCAAAACAAAACCTCTTAAAAAACTTCACAACGTTTTTTTGAGGAAAAAAACTTTTCAAATTTTAAGTTTTTTTTATAAAAAAACTTAAATAAATACACTTTCCTTTATCATTTTAAAACCTTCGTATAAATCTTTTTAACAATCCTTCACATGCATATATTGAATGCATTTCTTTAGCATGACCTTTTTTAATGCGTACGAGCCCTTTTCAAAGTATTTCGAATATGTTGACCTTCCAGAATTAGAGGTATTACACTAAGAAACAATAAATACCTTAACGCAGGTGATTGAGCTCTTCTCCCGCGTGTAGCTTAACGCAGATTATTGTTTTGTGGTCCCCGGTTACTAAGGCGACTGTTAGCTTTTGGCTATTGCGTTAGTAATACTGAGTGTGTTAAGACAGAGCTTTATAACGTTGATACGTTTTTAAAACAGAGCGTTAGTATAGCAGCAATTTTTTTAAAAAATAATAATTAAAAAAAATCTCTCTTGAATTGCCTCTGCTCTCTATTGTTTCAACTTGGCTTTATTGTTGCTTTTTTAGAAGTCTTATGTGACTTAGTGTTATGTAACCTAACTCTGATACCATGACAAAAATTTGAGAGTGAAAACCTACGACAGAAATTGCTCTTCTCAATATTCAACAGTCTTTCAGACATTAATATTTCAACAATCTTTTCGAAAGTGTATACGTATTGGTTGCCTTGACACAAACCCTAAACCCTGCTTTGAATGTTACACACAACTTGCAAATCATGACAGAAAGCCGCGAAGGAAATTGTGAGTGGTTGGTCAGATTGGCAGTCGCAGAATCACAGGGGATGGGATAGTTAATCTTTACGAAGACTTATAAACGAACGCTGACGCCTACGCCGAAGCGAAGGGGACCAGACATACGAACAGCCCATTCATTCTCCCTCCCTTGGATTATTTCACTTACTTTGTCGTGGCCAATATGTAAAGCCATTATTTTGGGGGCGGCGGAGGCTAAATCTACATCTTCAATTTTAGCTTCCCACTTGCTTTCTCCATTTTCGAAAAGAGCGAAATAAAGTCCCATATCACTTTCATTTCCTAACATTATTGCAAGAGGGTCGTTTCCCTCTTCAAACACGAGCTCTCCATTTTGGCACATGGTCCAATAAAAGAGATTTCGATTCCAACTTAAAAGGTGAATGCGAAATGGAGGGTTTCCTCTTCAAGCACGACTTCGATCTACTAAGATATGATTCGCAAACGTTTCTAGGAATGATTCAATGATGACGGTTTAGTTTTTAAAGTGTAGGGCCAAGCATTGTGTTTTTAGTTCCGAATCATGTGAGCATTCATATGAGTTGATGTATCAAGCACATTGACCGTAAGTTGGAGTTAGGGTTAGGATTTTCCTAATTTTTTCTAGGCGTTGGAATTGTCTATATATCTTTTCATTATTCAGGTTCAGCGTGGTCGTGGGTAATTATTAGTGGACAATTTTTTTTTATATACGAATTGATTTTTTTTTAACAATGGAATTTCAATAACAAAATAGATTATTATTATTTTTCTAGTGTAAATTTATATGATCTATATTATACTATTTACAATTTTTTGGGAAATTATATAGGAAATCTTTTGTTTTTTATAAAATCAGCTATTAAAAATAATTTTGGGAAAACCGTTACAAAATTTAAAATTTATTACAATGTAAAATTATTATTTATAAGGCTTTGGATAGACATAAGATGAGATCCATTATCTCCTAAATCCTGGTGATATATTAGACATGATAAAGATGTAGTCCTACAAAAAAAAAAAAAAAATATTAAATAACTTAAAATTTATTAAAAAAGGAAAATTTATATATAGAGAAAATGAAGTAACTTTAAAAAAAGCTATACATATATTGAAAAATGATAAGATTTTATATATCATCAATCAAATTTATTTTTGAAAAACAAATATTAGTGTGAGAGGCTAAACAGATGAAAAAAATTATAACTATGAGGCTAAAAAGAAATGTAAATTTTTTGTTGATAAATAAATGTTGTATCTTAAAATGTTTTAAAATTGTCAAAAATAACTAAATTCATACAACTTTGAGGCACAAGACTTATAACTAAATTGATACAACTTTGAGGGAATAACTTTTCTGCCTAGCACTTAGCTATATATGGTGTAACTCAAAAATTGAAAGGATAACAATTATAGATCTAAAAGTATGGTATAATGAAAAGTAACAACTTTATTGTTTTAATGTGAGGTTAAGCAATTTCCAAGCAGATGTCTAATTTACAATTGGCATTTAGGTAGGCTTAATAGTTTTTTTTTTCTGGTTTCTGAATGTTTTTGTATCCCTCCATTGTTTCATGCTCTCCATTTTATAGACTAAGGGCCCCTCATTTCCTTGTAGAGAAATCTCTATAAAATACCCTAACATCCTCCTAGATCTTTTAATGTACTTTTTTTTGCACCATTATTAGAATTTCCCTTTGCTATTATGTTCCAACTATGCCATTCTCGACCATGAAAAGAAACAACAACAATTTGTGTAATGCATGTGCCTCATATAACAATCCTAAGAATGTGACGATAGGGTCTAATAATGGAAGGATGAAGCTTCAGGATGTCAAGAGAAAGAAAAAATTGAGTTAATAATTAAAGCACAATCACACCCATGGCTATAATGAGATGCTCATCTCATGCCCTAAATTCCCTAAAATTATCGATCAAATGTAGATTCTTAGATCAAATTATGACAACCCTTAATAATTCTAAGAATCTAACATATGTTATGAAACACCTAGTCAATTATATGTTATATTAGTGGAATTATTATATACATATATTACAGTGTGCATACCACTTCTTAAAAACCTTGATTTTGTGGGTTATATTAACTGACGATATTGCAAGACATTGGCATGCCCTCACTACAAAATTCCATTCTCATTTATACTTAGTAGGTTATTCACTATACTTCCTTGCACATTAGTGAGGTAGCTTTTCCGACATGCAAGACAATAGTTTATTAACCTAGTTTCCATATTTTCAACATAGTTCTGCATTGCTAACATTAAAGAAAACCTTATTATTCAATCTAATTTTGGTTCACTACTACATCACTTGTGGCATGAATTTATCTCGACTAGGAATATTACACTATGACTCCTTTTTGCATGTTCTACCATTGTAAAAGAGATATTCCATAAAATACCCTCTTATCCATATTTTTTTGACTTATATATTGTTGAATTATATAAATGGAAACACACTTGTACACATGAAATGATGGACTCTTGTTCCTAAAAACTTAGTTAGAGTTTACAAGATTACTTATAACACCCATTGAAGAGCCCCCTAACTAAATCTGATCTATTTGATGTTGATAGTCATTCCACCCTTTTCATTAATATAGCTTTAGTGGTTTCCTCTTCATCAACAACAAAATTATTACTTGTTCAATAAAAATTCCAGATCAAATAAAACATTGCAAATTTATTACTGATAAATAGTGTGAACAAAAAGCTCACAACCCAAGTCTTACATTGAGCTTAGTTTCAATTAAACATCACCATTATACCTACCATGTTACTTGGATGATATCATCATCACCAAGGACTACTAGGTCACCTTTACCATCAACCCATACACTAACACTCTGGGCTACAATGTGGTTCCTTTAAAATGTTCAACCTTAAAATACGACACCAATATTATATTGCTTAGCATTTCACTCATGATAGGAGGCATAATAGTTGTACTTGGGTGTTCCAAAATAAAAAATATTGTTTCTTCCCTATCCCACCTCAACCTATTGACACAACTAATCTATTAAATGGAGAAACTATTGTTAACAAACATCCGTCAACTAATCTATTACTTTATGCATGATTTGAAATAATTGAATGACAATAATATTAACAATCCTTCCCCACATATCTTGCATGTTAGCTTATATATATGTGTCTATGCTTCTATCAATACTAAGAACCTTTCCCCACCAAAACCCTTCCATTATTCTCTTGATATAATTCTTAGGATGTGCTTTCTAAGTACCTATCCTATCACTTATCCCTAGTGGAGCACAGTAAAATGGAAAAATGATATTCAATATCTCATCAATGAAGGCCAGATACAATAATGTTTCACTTCTTGTGGCTCTTTAGCATTTATAATCCATAGGGAAATGAAGAAAAAATGACATCTTGAAAAAAAAATTAATACTTTAATAAAATTATAGTAAAAATGTAATATCCTCAATCCCATGTCTACAATTTAGTTTCTAAAGTTAGGGGTGTATGATATTTCACTAATATGAACCTCACATTTACTTATGATAACATGTACATGAATTCATATGATAAATGAAAATCAAAGTTCAAAAGAAAACATAATACATATCAATGGCTTGTGATTCCTTTTAGTCTTAGTAATTCCTCACTTACATATCTTAATATTATCAATGATAGTTTCAAATATAAATTTGATATATTTTTTGTGGTATACTTTGATAATATTTTTATTTCCTTCTAGGTTAAGAGGGATTTATCTAGCATATTGTTGTGGCTCCTGCAATAACCTCCCAAAATTTTTGACTTCTTAAAATTTTGGAGCCCCGTCAAAATTTCAAAGGAAAAATCTTCATAAAATATTCTAAGTTCATTTTCTTATCAAAAGGCTAGTAACAATTTTCCTTAACAAATCACATGTGCATTTCCTAATCTCAAAGAATTCTTTGAAATCCAGTAAAATCACATATTTCAATGGTTGTCTTGCATTATAAAGTTTTTCGCACTATATTGCACCTAATCACACTTTATAATTCCACTGAAACATTAAATTAGTTTATCAAACACATGTGTAACAAGAACTGCGAGCAGCAGTAGTCCCTGCTAGGACTTGTCCACAGTCAAGCTTATCGGTTCAAACTGGAAGGAATCCCAAACCAGGTACTACCCAACACCACCTGACTACAATCTAAATTCAAGCTAGTAAGGGGTCGAAGGACATGAATGCGCTTGAGGGAGGCCTAGTAGCCTTGCTCGTCATTCAGGGTAGAACACATTGGCTCTCTTGCGAAAACTGGAGATGATGAACTAAATGGGCATTGCTTTCTAGTTTTTTCTTTTTTTATAATATAAAAGAGGTGATGGAAGGAAGTAGTGATCAGTGTCAAATCCAAAAAGGAGTGCCAAGTTGGAAAATAATGTAAAGTAATTGAATGAGAGGCAGATTCACGACATGCACCGAAAGGAATTTCACATTGTTGCTTATATATGTTGCTACAAAGTATGTGTTTTTATTTATTTATTGAAATCGATACTAAGTCAATATATACGTGGTAAAGAAGCAGAAGTGAGGCCGTTGAGGCTTCTAAAGCCTGGCCTACCCGAAATGATGTTGTTCAATGTAGGAAGGTGGAGGAAGGTTTCTTATTTCTGCGGATGATCCCAGGAATGGTGGTTCCTATGCCACTTGCATTCATTGTGTAGTGAGTAAAGAAGGTTGGTGAAAGGTCTAGGTTGATAGCAGTAGGTCATTGCATAAACATAAATTGAGTAGGATTTACCAGGTCCTCCTTTCATCCATTCAATAAGGAAGTGTTGAAGTTCATGGATGCTTTCTTGAGATTCCATTCTATTCCAACCTATGTTCCTACTTATAGGCTTTTTATATGATGAGTACATTACCATTTTACTACTGCTGAGATGATTATACGCCATGAGTTACTGCTACTACTGGTCAGATACACATGATGTTGTGGTCCATTTTTTTCTGTTGGATGGCCTGTTGGTCAAGACCTTTCAATTTCCCAGTGTTGAGGCCAAAATTTCAAGTTATCTACGGGGAACAGTTCCTTCCTAATTTGAGACTCCATTTACTCAGGAAATTGACAGTTTATGGCCGATAATCCCACGAGACTATTGAACCGAAGGAATTGACGAGGTTATGATAATGATTAGATTCATCATAGGCATGATAGGTAGAAACAAAAGCAAAGGTGTGGCTAGTTAGTATTACCTAAGCCAAAGACCTTACACGCATGTTGGAACTACAGGAACACAACCTTTTCATCACTAGATCAGGACATATCCATCCAACCATCAGATACACGCAGAGAATGATACACACAAATGAATATAAAGTGATTTTTAAATATAATGCAGGAAATATAAAAAAATACATGGCATAGATGGACCATGTAAATTTAACTGTTCACACACCACAATCAAAATAACAATTCAAAAAATTAATAATTAATATAATATATTAATTTAATGTGTGTATCTTTTGACGAAGTCAAAACTTACTTTTACCAATAAAATACCATTATTTAAATTTACCATTTCAGAAAAAAGATCTTTTAAACTTTTTAAACATTATCAGTTAAAAACTATTATTAAAAAATTTCAAAAACATCTCATATTTAAAACTTAAACTACGGATTAAATTCTATCTAATATTTAATCATGAAACTACGAACTTGTTGGAATTTCTGAAGTATTCCAAACAACACAGGAATAAAAATTTTTCCTATTTCAACACAGAGATTTAGTGTAAAATTCTAGAGAGAGGTGGCACAAAAGAAAATTCTTCATTACACTTAAAAGGCTATTACAGAGATGCCACAGAACTGTTTTTCTGGAATTTCCAAAAAAAATTACAAGTTTCTACACAACACAATGTTAAAACTTGCTCTCTGTTTCTTTTTAAATTCTGCCTTCAGCCAATAAAAAAAATACAAAATCTTTCACACAAAATTCTCTCTCTGTTGCTCTCTTTGATACAGAGTCTCTCACTCTCTATTTTTTACAAACTTTGTCACTGTCTTTTTTAAAATACACACACACAGTGTGTTTTTGGTTTAGTCTTTTGGAATTACAAAATAATACACCACGCTCATTTCGTTTGGGCCTTTTGTTTTATATATGAGATAACAAAAAATAAATCTAAACTTTTATTTATATATATATATATATATATATATATATATATATATATATATATATAAACATTTGAGAATGTTTATAATATATATTTTACAACATACATATATGTGCTCTAAGTCAAAAAATACCTTTAAATAAAATATACGTGCTGCCATATTAAAAGAATGAAAATTAAGCCTAATTATAAAACCTTTATCGTGGATGTCAAACACTAAATTGAAATTCATTTCATAAATTTATAGCATTCCAATTTGGGTTGTAGTGACATCACCCTCTAGACGCATGATAAAATTAAATTGCGTGTTTTAATTTTTTATCGGGTCTGAATTGAGGTTGTCCATGTCAGCCTCATTCTTATATGATCGCCTCCTGATTGGTGGTTGACTTGCTCCATTGCTGGTGGTGGGGTCCAGGCCCATTCAAACTGAAATTAAATGCGCGGTAAATCAAACATGGCTGGTGGATTTTTAAACGCCGGTTGCTGCAGAAGTTTAATGCAGAGGTAGCGTGGATTGAAGAGGTAGGATGGCAAGTTGAATGCATGGAGTAAACCATGAATGATTTTGTTGAAACAGGCCTATGGTCATTATCTATGAAAATAAACTTGCAGAGTTTAAAGACAAGCCTTCAATGCTCAGTGGAGTGCCGATTTAAAAAAGTAAACCTATGATTCTATTGTCCTTCTGCTCTCCTGCACGATGCAGTTGCAATTAACATTTCCAATAGAACTAAAGTTTTTATAAAGTTTTGAGGCTTCAAGATCATGAAAGTTCCTTGATTTTACATTTTTTTCTGGAATATCACTTAAAAATACCAAATTCATCGTTGAGTTACAGCCTCATACTTAATATTGAAAAAAATAATTTCTGAAAACTTCTCATTATTGTGTTGGATTTTAGTCGAGATTAAAAACCAAGGTGCAAAGTCTCCCAAATGAATTTAATGAATTTCTTAGAACATGTCACTCTTGTGTTCGGTTTCTCCACCTAGACTCGAAAATAATGAGCTTTTTGCAGTTGTCTCCATGATATATAAATATTGAATATTTGAATATTTTAGTACATTAGCATAGCCACGTGTGGCTAACATAACATAGCATGCATGCTTGATGGCTGTCTATACCAAGGGTGATTCAGACGCAGAAGCAGAAGGCATAAGTCAAGCCATTTTCGAGATCACTTACATCAATGATCACATACTCACCACTTTCATATATGTGTGCTTTGCACCATTTAAATGCGCATTTCATTTAATATATTTGTTGTTATAGATCATGCTTCCACATCTGCACAACGATGGGATGAGCACAACTGTGGTGTCGCAAAAAGAAACGTCACCGACTGCCCTCTTCCCTCATCAGTGGTGTTGTATCGTTTTCACCTCCTTTCCCTGAGCCTTAAAACCCATAGTTTTCAGGGCCACCATACTTTATTGAGGAATTCTGGTGGGAAGTGGAGACATGGAATAAAAATCTAATAGTGATGATGATAGTTTCTTTCATCTATCCCTGAAGACATGTTATGGTTATGGAAACACCGAGAGAGGGCCCCCAGATCCCCATTTTCTACACGCATTTAGATCAATATTTCATGGAAGAAGGTAGGAAATATATGAGGGGATAATTGTTTGGTTCAATGGCTTTGGTCGGAGGTGGCTAATTTCACTCTGAAGAGAGATTGTGATTGCACCTACTAGTACAATCTTTCTCAGGCCACAATATAAGAAAACCACTTTCTATGCTGCACCCAACTCTTCTGCACTAGGGAGGGAAAGGCCTAGTGTTGTGGAAACAACTCCAGAAATAGAAGAAAAGAGATATCAATGCCTTATAAATAAGCCACTTTGAGGGGGCAACCTCCAATACATTACATGAATGAAAAATTCTTGGATGATACAAATTACAAAACCTCCTTTCTATATATAGGAGTCCATGGGGCCATAATGTAATCCTAGTGGGGACACAATGTAATCCTAGCCAACCTAAAAATAATAATTTAAGGGCACAATAATAAAAATATGGGGGTTACAGGGGTACAATAATAATAATAAGGGTGTTACACTAAAAACAATAAGGGACTATACTAGTAATATAGGGACCTAACATGCCCCTCTCCTTGAAAAAATTGTTGTCCTCAACGCTTGAGTAGCTCTGGGAGCTTCTATATAAAATTATCATCCTCCCATGTAGAATCTTTAGTGGGTAACTTCTTCTACTTGATGAGATACTCTGAAATTGATCGATTCCGTAGCTGTTGAGTTCTTGTCTCCGTGACCGCTTTAGGTTCCAATATGATTTTTCCTTTCTCATCAAGTTTTGGAAATATTGTTTGAACTGGAAGATTTTCACCTATAACCTTCTTTAAGCATGAAACATGGAAAACGGGATGCCCTCGTGAAGAAAAAACAAGCTCCAATTTTTATGCCATAGTACCAATCTTTTGAAACACCTTGTAAGGACCATAGTACTTTGGCAGTAATTTACTATCCTTCTTAGCTTGCTTGAGGGACATTTGTTTGTATGGTTGTAGCTGTAAAAATACCCAGTCTCCTACATCAAAACTTCTCTCGCTGCGATGTTGATATTCATGTTGTTTCATTTGATTTTGTGCCAAATTCAAGTTATCCTTTTAGAGTTGGAGAAATTCTTGTTGATGCTCGATGTGATCTTCCACTACTTGAACCTTCGAATTTTCTCTTAAACATGATGTGATGGATGGTGGATGATATCCATAAAATTCCATAAATGGGGTTATTTTTTCTATAGTATGGAAGTAAGTGTTATACCACCATTCAGCGACAGGTCACCACTTGACCCATTGTGTTTGTTTATCAGATAAAAAACAACAAAGATATCCTTCCAAACATTTATTTACTATCTCAGTTTAACCATCATATTGAGGATGATAAGATGAGCTATGAGCTAATTGAGTACCCAAACAAGAAAATAACTCCGTCCAAAAATTTCCAGTAAAAATGGGATCTCTGTCACTCACAATAACCCTTGGGCTTCCATGTAGCTTTTGAATTCTATCCATAAATGTAGTAGCAACTATACTTGCTTTAAATGGATGAGATAATGCACAAAAGTGTGCATACTTGGTAAGTCTATCAACTACCACCATGATGACACTCTTTCCTTCGAACTTAGGTAAACCTGTGATAAAATCCATTGAAATCTCCTTCCAACGTTGACTTGGAATGGATAAAGGTTGTAGAATTCTCGGGGTCTTAATTGTTTCCACTTTATTCTGCTGGCAAACCAAACATTCCGCAACAAATTTTTGAATATCAGATTTAAGGCCATCCCAAAAAAATTCTTTCTTCACCCTGTGGTAAGTTTTTAAAAATCCTGAGTGTCCTCCTAAAGGAGAAGTGTGCAATTCCAGAAGAATCTTTTGTTTTAGTTGGGAATTCTTACAAACATATAAGCGATCTTTGTACCATAAGGAATCATTTTTCCAACTAAATGTATCAGATGTACTAGGATCTTGCTGCAACTTTTGAATGAGTGTCCATACATCTTTGTCCTTCTTCCATTCATCTCTTACTTCGGTTATCCAATCTGGCTGGATAATAGAAATGGCACAAAGCAATGCTTCCACCTCTTCATTCTTTCTTGAGAGTGCATCTGCAACAACATTAAGCTTTCCTTTTTTGTAAATTATTTCAAAGTCATAACCCAACATCTTTGTGACCCATTTTTGCTGCTCTTCTGAAGATAGTCTTTGTTCCAAAAAGTGTTTAAGACTATCATGATCAGTTTGTACCTTGAAGTGTCTTCCCATTAGGTAAGTTCGCCATTTCTTTAGTGCATGCGGTATTGCTAACATTTCCTTCTCATAAATAGGTTTCTGTAAATACTTTCCTTTGATTGGACGACTTTCAAAAGCAATGGGTCTTCCTTCCTGCATTAAAACTGCACCAATTCCATTTCCTGAGGCATCACATTCCACAATAAAGGTTTTTGTGAAGTATGGCATAGCTAAGACCGGTGCTAGGCACATTGCCTCTTTAAGATGTTCAAAGGCCTTAGTTGCTTCAGGAGTCCATGAAAATGCATATTTCTTCAATAATGTTGTTAGAGGTGCTGCTATTCTCCCATAATTCTTAACAAACTTGCGATAATACCCTGTTAAGCCGAGAAATCCTCGCAACTGCTTTATGGTTGTGGGGACTTTCCATTCCTTAATGGCTTTAATTTTGTTAGGGTCTACCTTAACACCCTCGTGAGATACAATATAACCCAGATATTCCACCTCTTGTACTCCAAAGAAACATTTGGATGTTTTTGCATATAATTGTTTCTCCTCCAATAGTTTGAGCACCCTGTCAACATGTTGAACATGATCCTTCCAAGACCTATTGCAGATTAGTATATCATAAAAAAAATACTAGCACAAATTTTCTAAGGAAGTGTTTGAAAATGGAATTCATCAACCCTTGAAATGTAGAAGGTGCATTGGTAAGGCCAAAAGGCATGACCAAAAATTCATAATGACCCTCATGAATTCGAAATGTTGTTTTTGGAATATCTTCAGTCTTCATTCTAATTTGATGATATCCTGAACGAAGATCCAACTTGGTAAAATAAATTGCTCCATTTAATTCATCCAATAATTCATCAATCACAGGAATGGGAAATTTATCTTTAATGGTGAGCTTATTGAGCTCCCTATAATCCGGACACATTCGCCATGATCCATCCTTCTTGTGTACCAATACTACAGGAGCAGAGAAAGAACTTTGACTAGGTTGAATTATACCCGCCTCTAACATTTTTGCAATCATACATTCAATTTCGCTCTTTTGGACATAAGGATATCTATAAGGCCTGATGTTTGGAGGAACACTTCCTGGAATAAAATGAATAGCATGATCATGATGATGAATAGGTGGGATTCCTTTGGGAGTTTCAAACACCTTGGAATGATTGTCTAAGACTTGATGGAGATCTGCAGAAATAGATGATTTTGATGTTGGAACTTCTAGTGAGCATAATTGTGCAATTACACCTCGTTGTTCTTTCTTTAGAAGCTTTTTCATGACATTAGAGCTTATTATCTTTCCTGGCTTCCCTACAATACCCATAATTCGACTTCCTTTCCTTTTGAAAAAAAATTCAAGAAAAGTTCTTGAAAATTAAAAGCTACCCTCCCCAAAGATTGTAACCATTGTACTCCTAGTACAACATCAATACGTCCCATAGGAATGGAAAGCATTGGAATATTCAAAACATATTCCCCCATGGTTAGCTTGATATTATGGCATTTTCCAGAGCAATTCATAATTCCTCCATTTGCAACGATCACTTGAAATTTTTGTGTTGGGTATAGGAAGCAATTCAATTCCTTGGCTACCTTACAATGAATAAAATTATGTGTGTTACCTGAATCAATCAACACTATTACCTTTTTCTTCTTGATATGTCCTTCTATCTCGAGTGTTTGAGGAGTGGTAATTCCTGCCAATGCATTACACGATATGGTCAGACTCATTTCTTCCTCTTCTAGGGTTGGTTCCTGGTGTATGTCCTCTTCTTGTTCATTTTCGTCTTCCTCTTCACAATCTATGTAAAATAATTTCTTCTCAGCACACTTATGACCTTTAGTGTATTTTCTATCACAATTGTAGCAAAGCCCTTTTTCTCTTTTTTCTTCTAATTTTTGTGGTGTCAACTTTGTAGGTTGTGGAAATGTAGGCGTAGCAACACTTTCTTATTTATAGAAATGAGTGGTAGGCTTCCTTGTCGCCATAATTTTACATTCAATTTTTCTTGCCAACCTAAATGCCTTCTCCAATGAATCAGGTTCCAAAATGAAAACTTCATGTTGGATGTTATCCTTTAAAGTACCTATGAAGAGATCAATCCTATGTTTCTTTGGAATATCAGTTACCCTTATATTAAATTTTTGGAAGTCCTCAACGTGCTCCCCACCTAAACCATTTTGTTTGAGATTTATCAATTGGCTAAAGAATGTGTTGCTCTTTCTATCTTCATAATGTGTTATCATTTGCTCCGTAAAAATTGACCAAGTGACAATTTGTTTACGGGAGCAAAACCATCAATACCATACAAATGTATTTTTTTCTAAATGTAGAGTTGCAATGCATACCTTTTGTGTGTTTTGCACATTATCGAGATCAAAATATTGCTCCATCTGTAGTATCCATGTTACAGGATCCTTTCCATAAAACTTCCTCATATACATTTTTCAAATATGGTGGTTCTTCCCACCAACATTAGAGTTTATGAAGTCACGATTAACATTTATTTTTTTCTCATCATGAGTTTCCTCTACTATCTTTTCACCATTAGGAAACATTTCTTGTATCAACTTTGTCAAACCTTCCATGTCTGCTTTTATATCATTCTTCATGTTTTCCATGTTGTCTTTCATTTCTTCATCGATCTTAGGTTCCATGTCATCCATCTTAGATTTCATGCCAGCTTCCATGCCATCTATCTTAGATTCCACGTCTTTCTTCAAACCATCCATATTATTATTCAAACCATCCATCTTCGCTTCCACACATTTATTCAAAACTTCTATTTCATTTTTGGTTGCTCTTTGCGAGAGTGAAATTTGGTGCACTTGCTCTTGTAATTTTTATAGATCATGTTGCAATTCTTCATCTTCATGAGTCATAGTATAGCCTTCTGAAGGCTTAATGGATGTTGAATTCTTTTTACGGGGAATTTTTTAGAACCCAATACTAATATCTATTCTAAATATGCCCTTGGAATCAATTTAAATTGATTCTTCTAACAAGATTTATGCAATTCGGAAAGAAATACACAACTTTTTCTTGCTTTTGAGGAGCTCTATATTAAAATTGGATTATCTCTGTTATTTTGGCTCTTAAATATCTAAAATTTGGCACTAAGGTAGCCTTCTGAATTATCTTTAAAATGCCACATTTCTGACTTGATTTGGATTCTCCAAGGCAAAGTTATGTCCAATCTCCCACAATGACCTAATTATGGACTAGTTCAGTAGAGTGAACTTGTATGACTTTCCATGTGTAACTATTTTTTCTTTTAGCTCTAAAATTTATAGCAAAGAAACTACAGACCATGTAATTGTGACCACTTTTTATGGTACTCGAATCCAATGCTCAGAGAGAGAGTTATGAAAATTTTCCCAAGATCACCTCTTTGAGATGAAATTCAGGAGCCTGAAAAAGCACTACATGCCACAGATCATATCTTCGAAAATATTGTGAACCAAGCTCTGAAATTTTGCGATGAGTTTCCTCAGGATTTCAGCTTCACGTCCTAAATATTTCATATTTTGAACCTTTGTAGAAAATTTTTTATAGCATAAATACCATGATTACCTGTTTAGATTAAATTGAGGATCCTACAAAAATACCTAACTTTCACAGATCATATCTCCACAAATACTGTCAACGAAGCTCTAAAATGTTGTGAGGATGTTCCTCAGTATTTTATCATCACATGCTAAAAATTTCGGCTTCTGAAACTTCGTATAAAAAAAGTTATATCTAAAATGTCATGATGACCTTTTTGGAACAACAAAACCCTAGCATCCAAAGCTCTGATACCAAATGTTGTGAAACCAAATCCAGAAATAGAAGAAAAGAGATATAAACGACTTAGAAATAAGCCACTTGGATGGGGCAGCCTCCGATACATTACACGAATGAACAATTCTCGGATGATACAAATTACAAAATGTCCTTTCTATATATAGGAGTCCATGGGGCCACAATGTAATCTTAGTGGGGACACAATGTAATACTAGCCGACCTAACAATAATAATTTAAGGGCAAAATAATAACAATATGGGGGTTACAGGGGTAGAATAATAACAATAAGGGGGTTACACTAACAACAATAAGGGACTATACTAGTAATATAGGGACCTAACATCTAGTCGGCAGAAAAAAAGTCTTGTTTCTCGAAATGTTTTACTTCATGTTTAAGCTCAGCTTTTTTCATTTGTAGTCGTCAATCTGGAGAGGGGTGTGCATGGGAAATTCCATGGTGGGTTTTTGTGTTTAGTTGTCTTCGGGAGGCTAGTGACTCAAACTGCGGTGTAATTTGTGTGAAAATGATATTTGCATTATACCATATATACTTCCCATTTGGAAGTTTATAAGGTGGGAAGCCATGGGCCTCTAGGCCTAGTTGTAGTCTCAAACAAAAAATAATTTCTTCAGAACATAGGGTTAGGTTAAGTTATTCATGTGATGTATTCACTAAGTCCAAATTAATACATAAAATTAGATGCAAAACTATGCTACAGGCGTTATAGAAAGTCTAGGATAGGTACTTACCTTTTATTTTTGAAAAATCACAAAGCATCGCCTTTAAGACTTTTGCATTCATAATATTACATTTGTATGAATTTTTTTTTTCATCTGTTAGCATAAGTTTTCATTTTATACTAGCATTACCCACGATGTTCTATCTGTTTGGCCACAATTAAGAACCTGCAACCACAATTGTGTTCTGTTAGGCTCCAAGGAATCCCATCCCCACCAAATTACCTGTAGACATTCTCAAATTTCAAGAAATATATGGAAGACTAATATAACCATGTGTACGACCTATAATATAAAAGAGTGTTTTATGTTTGTTTGACTAGGAAAGAAAGCCATAGAACTGCCTTCCTTTAAACCATATGAAGAATCACATATTATAATTACAGAGGACAGTGCTCAATAGTAATCAGGTGCGAATCAATACCTTTCCCCGCCTGTCTAATGCTATAGTACCTATTCCATGCTACTTATTCTATTTCCATTTTGGAATTCTTCATTGTTTGCCTTATCTTCTATAAGCTTCATTGTAAATGATTTGGATCTTTGCTTCAATGCACCATCATCATTCCACATGATACACCCCTCTCATACAAGGTTTTCTCCATCGCCTAGATGTATGTCAACTATCCAAAAGAATTGTTGAAACAACATTTCCATTTCCCTCTCATACTTCCTTTCATCCATTTAAAAATCCCCAACATCATAGGAATACCTAGATTGAGACCACATGAAGATCTAGATTGAGACCTAATAGATTTTTATAATATGTCTGAAGAACTAGACTAAAGATGTGGAGGATCTGGAACATGTCTCCTTAGGAAAAATAACAGTGGTAATACGTCAATAACAGGTGGCATCAAGAAAATAATAGTGGCATTATGTCAATAACAGGTGGCATCAGAGAAAATGGTAGTGTAATGCATATAATGAATACATAGGGGAAACAAAAACAAAACAAGTTGGATACAGAGAGAATAACTTTGGATAAAGAAATTTGTTCGTAATAGGAGAGTGAAAAACCACAGATATGTTATGGATTGGAAAATGAAGAGCTAAAAACTTTGCATAAAATAATAATAGTCCATTGCAATGTGACGTCTCCAATAAGAGTTTAATTTCAAAAGTTTGGTTAAATCTCAATGAAATGATATGGCCACCTAAAATGTTTGGTTAAATTTACTAAAATGATTAGTCAACCCACATTAATATGGATTCAGTGATCTACAGGTCACTATAGTCCCCATAGGCTAAGAATAATAAGACTATAACTTCATGAAAATATTATAGCATCCACATTTCCTTCACGAAGTTTTCTTCCTTCTTCTACCTTCACTAGTTTTAGTTATTATTTCTTCCTTTACAAGGTATTCTTAGTACTTCTACCTTAATTAGGTCTGATGAAATTTGAATCTCCAAATGAAGTTTTTTGTAACCCCCAAAAAGCTTTATATTATATTCCTCTTCCTAATAATGAACTTATACAACATGTTACATATGGAATTTTGGAAATTTATTATGAAAATTTTACTTTAGTTACTTATTTTCATTTCCTCATACATCTAAAGTGTCCATGGTCTAAAATTCTCTAGAATACAAGTTATAACAAAAATACGAACCTAACCTATTTGAAATTAATTTTAGAACCATTCAGTAAACCTATGCTCCATAGGAAATATCTCTAAAAGTATAGCAAAAAAAAGTAAAAATATTTATCACGTGTACGATATGGTCTCACCTATGTCTTTTGAAAATTTGATGGTATAAAATGTCCTACAAAATATGTTATAGTGAAAATTCTAAAATAGCCTATTATAAATTGATTTTTGGAATTCAGGAACCTTAACTTCTAGAGGTAATATGTTTGAAAGTAGAATGAACCAATGCATGACACTCTTACCATAAGTACCTAGATATCTATCTTCTATCTCCCTATAACCATCATGGTTTAAAAAATCCAAAAAAAATAATTATTATGAAAATTTTAAACCAACCTATTTGAAATTTATTTGAGGAGCATTTAAGAACCCTAAATTACATACAACATATTCCATAAAGTATAAAAAAATGTTGTCTAAAATTTTGATAATATGTATCAATATGTCTTTCCTATGCTTCCTCAAATTTTCATGCTCTGAAACATTCATTAAAACGAGTTATAGAGAAACCTCCAAAGATACCTATTTTACAATAATTTCAAGAGCATTCAAGAACCCTAACATCCATCGGTCATTTCTCAGAAAGTGTATGAAACAATTGTATGAAATTTTCATCACATGTACCCAAATATGTCTGTTGTTTATCCTCAAAAATTCATGGTCAGAAATGTCCGGAAAAAATATGTTATAGCAACAATCACAAAATAATTGGAATTGGTTTCACATTGTGTGATTTTGGAACAATATCCAGTCTTTTCTCATCTGCCTCTTCAAAATAATACTAAATTTCCACCTACACACTTTCTATCAATTATTTTTCTTTTTATAATTTATCATAATTCTCCGTCAAGGTCATGATAGCTCAAAAGGACATGACTTGAATTAATTAAATGTGCATCTCCCTATTTATATCACTTTTCCACATACAATATCAAAACAACATGGGCTACCAAACCCAATGGTTTTAAGCCCACATTTCATTTGTGACATGTTTCACATGCACCGCTCTTATTTTAATTACACCTGTAATTTCTTAATATGTCATTAATGACAACATTAATTTCATGAAATAAATGCCAATAATTGCAACATATACAATTATGAAAAAGAACTCCAGAACTACAAGATATAGGTAGCATGATCTTTGGTAGATAGATTCAAAAGGATAGCTTACAGGAAAGGCTCAATCGTACTCTACGGAGTAAGTAGAGGAAACATTTCCACACCTCCTTTAGTTAAACATTTTGCGGACCAAAAGCCTCCCAAAATGTGGAGGCATGATATATAGTGGATCATTATATTGTTTTCCAGCCATCTTGATGCCTTTAGGTTGGAAAATTCATATAAATCATCTTACAAGAGTTGTTTCAGTGGTGGGAGCTAGTTTTGAGTATTGGTATTAGAAATATTCTATGGAAAATATGAGGAATTCAATGATTTTTTTAGGGTAAATATATTTCTTCTTAATTATTTCAACTCATGTTCATGGGTGGTAGCACTATTGGAAAAATCCATGTTGGCAAGCCCTTGTGTATCCATGTGATCGAAATTTTGATCCCACTGGACATGTCTCAGTAGTTGAACCTACAAAAAAATTAGTGTTTCAACTCAGCATGTTATTATACCCATTAAAACCTTTTCAATGCTCTAACAAATACATCTACTGAAGTTCTTATGCAAAATTTATGCCTCTAAGAAGTTGATATATTATGATTGGCCATTATAAATCAAAAGTATGCATCATTAGCCCCCACCTCATGAAAAAGGGGATAGTAATGTGGGGTTGATTAAGAATACTCTTCAGTGGTTGAATTGTAACTCATGTTAATGGTAAAATTCTTCAAATTTAACCCTAATTTAGCTATTAGGCTATGTTATAATGAGGCCACTATCACGAAAAATAGTTTTATTGTATTGGAGTGATTTGTTTTTACATGGAAGATAGTGAAGAGTGGATAGGGATAGAGTATAATATTGGGGGATTTTATTCTATAGTAGCACATGATATAAAACTCTTTAGAAACTCCATAGAGAGTGCATACTCCTTTTTATTTGCATAATTTTCATTTATACAAAAGTGAACATGGTAGCCTCACCTTCCAAATGGTTTTTCTCTTTATTTTTGCTAGATTATATGTTAGTGGTAATTCTGACTATTTTTTTTTGTATTTTATTACTTTGTATTTTTCAAATTTCATCTCTTGCATGATCCAATGGAGAAATGAGAATTAATAAATCCATCAATCTAAATTAACACTCATTGTATATATTTTATGCTTCAATCAATTTTTATCATATTTATTGTGACAAATTATCCAATGGAACATCCACTCAATCTTATAGATCAATATATATGTCACATTATATTTTTGGGAGACATCTAGAAAAAACATGGGTTTAATTATATCCTTCAAGGTGCTCATATCATAGTGGTACAGAGAAACACTATGGTAAAAGCCCTAGTGAAAATTCCATGTAATAAAGTTAAAATAATAACCATGGTGATGGGATAGGTATTCCAAGCTGAATGTTGGGAAACAAATCCTAGTGAGTGTTTATTTTGGTTAATAAGGCTAAGGAAATTGGCGAAGGTGAAGGAATAGGCTTTCAAAAGGAAAAATGGAATATTTGGCACATTTATTTATGAAAAATAATGGAAATTAGGAGAAAAGGGATATGAAAGGTCACTGATTGCATGTGAGTAGGAAAATGAAGAAAATAAAGCCCTCATATATAAAATGTCTTCTGAGGATCAATTGGAAATATTTTGCTCACACTTATGGTTCACTTTATATTTTCTCTCTATCTCTCTCTCTCTCTCTTGCATTCTCTCACTCTTGGACACTCAAATCTTCATGGATAATTTTGGCATTGGACCAAGAAAGGAAAGAAAGCAAGAAGAAGGAGGAAGCAAGCAAGGAGGAGTAGGAATCAAGAAGCTATATCGAGATTCTTGGCACGTATTGATATGCATATGTGTTTCCCTTGCTATACCTAGAATGCATGGTATTGCATGTGGTTATTTTCTACCATGGCATGGGTTTTACAAGTGTGACAGTGTTTTTCAGCCTAACCTTCCCATTTCTATATAGCTCCAATGAGATGGGTTTCTCGTAATTCGATTAATGTAGATTTCTATATGGATTTGAATCTAAGTGGGGTGGATCTCTAAAATGAAAAACACATGGCCTAGTGTTCCCTGAACCAGACTATTGATAATGGTAAATCCACTCACTTAGTAACCCTTGAACAATACAGTGGGTTGTAGTAAATCCATATTGTGTGCCTCATATGGCCTAAGAATAATTCTTGGTAAATGATGGGATATATGGTAAATCTAAGAGGTGGATACTCTCTATTGGGCCTAGTAGTCTTGGGATGGGATGTACAGTAAATCCTGGAGTGTGGATCTTAGTGTAGGGCCTAGTGATTCTTCAATAATACAATGGATTACGGTAAAGCTCGAGAGACTAGGAGACACTCATATCCCTCACGGTGTAGGAAGATAACTCTGGTAGCATTCATGCTTGTTTGGTTCTTTTTTGTTGGTTTTAAGTCCCATATTCATGCTTCGAATATGGCACGGGGGTGGCTGGATGAAGAGATATTTGGCTCAATGAATCTACGGTCATGTGGAATGTGGCAATCCCATCCCCGGTTGGTTCTATATTCATTAATAAGATTTTTTTTCCTTTTTTATTTGATGTATAATTGTACTGGTTCTTATGTGGATTCTATTGTTGTTGTATTCACTATAATTCTTTTGTTATTATGTTGATTATGAGCATATGTTTTAACAATGATGATGTATGAATCTCCCGATGTTTTTACTTCTAAATGAATGCACAATGTATCTATGCTCAAATAGATTGTATGCAAGCTAATGATGTAGCAGAGAAATGCTTCTAGTAATTCTATGATAAGTACGAGACCCCTTTTCTCTATTTTATTTTTTGTACTTGTACCTTTCATGTTTGTGACATGTTTGACAAAATTCCTGTCATAGCTAGTAAGGGTCCAGATGAGATCTTATTGATGAGATTTTTTTCGTATCATTATCCTATTCTTATTTATCATCTCTAAATGTTTCATGAAGTTCTCGACATAGAACTGGGTTCTCGGCCTAGAAAGGTGCCTCAGATCCTGGGGACACTAGCACAAAACTTAGTATTTAGGGTCCTGGTCGCTGCCATGTAATGTTATGCATGCACCTATACCCTTCTGGATGTAGGCATGAAATATTTTGCATGTAATTATGGCTCAAAGAGGTAAAAAGGTCAGTGTAATCTAGGGTTAAGAGGCTTGAATGGTTGGGTTAGCTCCTAGGGGTGTCATTGATGATGTACATAGTTTTTATGTTATTTTTCCATTATTTCCACTGCCTTAAGGTCGCCTAGGAGGTTGAATCTCATTATAGTAGCCTCTAGTAACATGCTTATCTTGGTTGGAAAATTACTTGGGTAGATGTGGGAAGAGGGTGCTACAAAGTGGTATAGGAGCATGGTTCAACCCTCGAACTGGATTGGCAGTGTGTTGGTCACACATTTATGTTGATTTCATATGTTTTTAGTATGCTTGTGGTATATGTGTGCCTGTTTAATTTTCACGGTCATGATTATGGTTGTAGTGATGTCCTCATGTGAAGTTTGATGGTGTTTTTTGAGATTTGTTATCATGAGTGTGTGGTTGTATATGCATTTGTTATTCATTTAGATGTCTATATGTTGCTATGCATGGATTTTGATTGTGAAGGTTGTTCTAAAGAAGGTCAATTTATGAAATTACATCATCATGATGATATTGGTATTTTATGATGCTAATGTGTTGGCTAAGATATAATAGGAGATGTTGATAATTAAAGTGGATTTGAAAAATTTGAATTTGGGGTAAGTGTAGATCGTCATACAATTTTGTATGCTTGGTATGCATGTATCTTGGTTAATGGTTGTTATAAAAATTAGGGTTACTTACATGTTTTTCATTTTATGGTTGTTGTGGTTACATGCATGGTAGATGTTAGTAAATTAGTGCGGTCATATGAATGTGTGTCGAATAGTCATTAATGATAGTAATATATTGTTATATGCATTGTTTTTTTTGTTTTATGTTAGTTAACTTGATGATAATTATGTTATGTGTTGTTGATAAGTATGTTATATGTTAACTTGTTGATTGTTACATGATAGTTAAGTTGAAAATTATGTTATATGTTGTTGATGAGTGTGTGATATGTCAACTCGTTGTTGTTATATGTTATTTAGCTTGATGGATAGGGTTACTGCATTAAGATATTGAAGTTACATGTATTGTGTTCATCTGGATTCACCTATGGATATGGTTATGGTTGTGATATTCAGGTATGAGATGATATATATGTGATAGTATGTTGTACTAATATAGACTAACTGTGCATATGTGATTGTTATGCATGAATGACAATTTTTTATGAGTCCATGATGTGAACATGTTAGCTAGATATTTTTTGGGGTATCATGACCTTATTTATGATTTACTTGATATGTTTTGAATTTATATCATAATAATTAGATTGGTTATGCAAACATGATAGCCTCCCTAAGATACATTGAGGTATGTGTTTGTTTATGTTATTTACTTGATGCTCGAATGTTTGATTATGTAGTTTATTAGGTGTTCAAGTGGTTGGTCTCTAAGATGTTATTTATATGTTGTATGAATGTTTTATTACTTGCATGATAGGAGTACGTGCCTATAATATTTGATATGTATTTGAGTCTTGTTTTGATATGGTCATACTAAGACACATGTGTTGATATAGTTGATATGTACTTGAGTGCAAGTAGGTGCTAGTTGTAGTATTATGATCTTGAAAATTAGTTGATTATGACATGGTTGTTAGACATCATAGACGTTGATTGTAGTTAATAGATATGATGTATTCATATTTGGAACATGTGATTGACATGTGTGAATAGTTGTAGGAAAACATGCTTGGTATTAGCACGAAAAGGTAATAATTTATCTATTTATATAACTAATATATGGGTGATATGAAAATAAAAAGGTGGACTCGATTGCAACAAAGAAAATGGTAACAAAAAGGAATTGGGTAAAAAATCCTTTAGCTATGTTTGTGAACAATAATTCCAAAGGGATGAGTTTTATGCATACATGAAGTCTTCTTAGACTTGACTTTTTCTAACATTATGCGGATATTTTTTATAGTCATGAACATGTATTTGATAGGTATATCAATTGGTTTCTACTTATGGTCAGATTCTTCAAGGGATCATAATTCCTTGAGAGATGATATATGTATGTGTTCAGATACAAGGCAGTGTGCCTCACATAACAAGGTAAGGTAATTGGTATATTTAATGTTTATATTATACACTGACAATTATGTGTTTATGGAAAGATGATGCAGGGGCTCTCATGGTAGAGAGATTTCCACAAAACCTTGAAGAATGCTTGGGTTGCGCTTTCCTTTGTTAGTGTTGGGAAGCCGTGAGGATTGCATCTTGGTGTTTTTTGAGAGATTTTTTATTTTCATCTTTGTGATACATTTGCACTTGATTTGCAACTTGTTTATGTCTAGTGCATAATTGTGCCACTTTGGTTGCAGTGTCAAATTGTTGTTAGTTTCTGTAGTTTTCTTCTTCTTTTTTCTTCTCCTTCTCCTTGTCATTTATGCTTTGAGTCTCGGTAATTGGTTGGGAAAGATAAATTTGATGGAGCTATGGAAGAGATTAATGAAGCCGAGAAGGTAAAGACTTGGATGAATCTCGGTGCATATATAAGGGTAGATGAAGCTTATGATATCTAGTTGGATTGGTTGGGTCCATTGAGGTAAATGGACGATCGCAGAACAACCATGAGAAAGGAAACACAAAAGGTAAATTGAATGTATCTGAGGTTTTATATGCCTTAGCTATGTTGGGAAATGTTTTTATCAACATTGTGCATGTTGTGCATGATTAAAGGAAGTTATCTTAACCTAGACCATATGATATCTACCAATTGTGTTGTCATCACGATTATGTCGATCTTTCTATATGTATACATATATGTATGTATGTAGGTCATGTATGACAGGGCCGTCATGGATCATGAATATTTAATGCTAATTTTTATATGTATATATGTGTGTATGTATGTCGTTGTCTAAGAGGATCATGATTGTTTCATGATAGTGATTATATGTGTGTGTGTGTGTGTGTGTGTGTATCTATGTATCTATTTCACTCTATGAAGGGGTTCTTAAGGATCATTCTTGTGGAGGAATGATGTCTTATACAGATGAATGGCATGGAGAGGTTCTTGGTCTTATGAGGAATCAAGTGGGAAGAGTAACTTTGGCATATCTATGAGGTCAGTATCATGTGGATAGGAATTATTATGATATTCTTGTACTATGCCTATGTTTATGCTATGAGAAGGTAATGTTGAGGGGTAGATCAATGGAACGAAGAAGTGTGATTTGTGACATGCTAGGATACGCATGAATGGAAGAGAGACACTAGAAGAAAGGTTTCCTTATGGATTCAGTGTGTTGTCTATTGATGTGCAGTACTACTGTTGTGTATATGTTGCACATGTTGTATATTCAGGGATTGTACCTATGGTTATGTGTACCTGCAACGTATGTAGTATTGTGTAGATATAATGTTGTATGTCTATTTTATATATCATGTTGTGTGTATATTTCATATGTAGTACTAGGTAGAGATGGTGCTATGTACATGTTGGAGATGTGGTTTTGTGCACATATCATACTATGTGCATGCTAAGTATGTGATTTTGTGTGCACATGGTGTTGTGTATGTATGGTGCTATGTACATGTTGTATATGTGGTGTTATGCACATAAGGTGTTGTGTGCATGTTGTACAGATGGTGTTATGTACATATGGTGTTGTGTGCATGATTGTACATGTGGTGTTGTGTACATGTTGTACATGTGTTGCTGGGTGAAGTTGGTGTTGTGTACATGTCATGCATGTGGTTTTTTGTACATGTGTTGTTGTGTACATGTCATGCATGTGGTGGTGTGTACATGTGGTATTGTGTACACATTTTATAGGTGGTGCGGTGTACATTTCGTGTTGGGTACATATCGTGCAGGTGGTGCCATATTCATGTGATGTTTTGCACACATTGTGCAGGTATTGTTGTGTACAAATGATATTTTGTACATATTGTGCATATGGTACCGGTATACGTCTGGTATTGTATGCATGTCGTACATGTTTTTTTTTGTTCATTCGGTACTACGTATGTGCATAGTGCAGTCATGGTATTATGACATGTGTATTCATTGTGTTGTACTCCCTATATGTGTATGTATTGTGTTGTATTGTACATCCGGTGTAGGTGTATGAGTTGTATGCTGGTCTAGGCATATATATTGTGTTGAATTGTACATCCGTTGTAGGTGTATGTTTCGTATGCCAGTGTGGATGTGTGTATTATATGGTGTGGCATTTCATATGTGGGTGTAAGTGTTGTGATGTACATTGTGTGTATGTGTACATGATTGAAGAGAAGCAAAGGCACTAGTGTTTGTCAGGTGTAGCAACCAATCTGGTGTGTGTATACAATAACAAAGTCGGAAGTAAGGAATGATGAAGGATAAATATCGATATTTTATTTCAATTCTATTATGCATGTGATCTACGATTCTAACTTATGATGGTTACATGTGATGTATGATTATGGTTTACAATGATTTCACATGATTCATGATTTTGAACTATGCTGGTTGTGTTTTGAGCTAACCATACGTGATATGTTTATACATGACTATTTTATCGAACATATATTTTAAGTTGTTGTGACGGGAAGTGAACAGAATTGTGAATGTACATTTTTTATTTGCTACCAATGAGGTAGTATGTGAATTTATTTAAATTTATTTTGAATCTAATGGAATTTATGTGCTTGGTATAGGGAGAATGGAAATTCTTTATTGTGTGGTTGAAACAAATTGAAAGCATTAACAGCAACAGAAAAGGGAATTGGAACATGCAGCAGTATGTTGGTAAATCATTTCATGAGCAGGACCATTGTGGGACACTGGTACCCAATAGTGTCCATTGATAGCCATAAGCATGTTATGTTCAGTGTGATTTTTTTAAGGCAATGATATGCCTTGGTTTTTGTATCTTCCGATGTGTGTAATCCTTGCCAATGGATGGACTACCAAAGATAGGGGTGCCAACAAAAATTGGAAGGCTTGTGACTACAAGGAAGGGGGTGAACAGATTACCCAAGGGACTGTGTACCATAGAATGGAAGGCAAGGGATGGATTTTTTTTGGTCATTATCATTTCCATATGTAATCGTATGCATATTGGGAGTGTGCCATAGAACAATGAGCTGGTAATTGTTCACTGAGAGGACAACAACACAGGATTGTATTATTGGACATTAGATGCATATTTGACTTTGGTATTGGATTTTGGACTTCCTGAGAAGGAGGTAAATCCTAGCACTACTTTTGAGGCATGAGGTGTGAGCCTCTGGATTCCCTTGTTGCTATTATGGGCATAATATCATTTTATTTGTTGGTTGATAAAATGTGTATTTGAGTATATTTGTATATTATTTAACTATTTTAATGATTTGTGCTATAAATTTCAATTAGATGGTATGATTTTCATGTTTTCAGCAGGATGCCATTGTAAATAACACAATGAGTTGCATTATAAATATCCATGGGTAGTATGTTTTCTCTTCAATGATGTTGTTACGGTATACGTGTGATTAAACACCAAGCATGGTGTCCCCCAAGGGGGAGGTTTCTCTAATATCCCTTATAAAAAATCCATGCAATAAAGTTAAAATAATAACCACGGTGATGGGACATATATTCCAAGTTGAATGTTGGGAAAAACATCTTAGTGGATGGTCATTTCTAATAATATGGCTAAGGAAATTGGAAAAGGAAAAGGAAAAATGGCATATTTGGCACATTTATTTATGAAAATAATGGAAATTAGGAGAAAAGGGAGATGAAAGGTCACAAGTTGCATGTGAGGAGGAAAATGAAGGAAATAGAGGCCTCTTATGTAAAAAGGATTCATAGGATTAGTTGGAAAGATTTTTCTCACACTTATGGCTCACTTTCTATTCTCTCTCTCTCTCTCTCTCTCACTCTTCAAAAATTAGAGTTTCTTGGAGCATTTTGGCATTGGACCAAGAAAGGAAAGAAAGTAAGAAGAGGAAGAAAACATGGTGGAGCAGGAGTCAAGGAGCTACAACAGGATTCTTGGAAGGTAATAATTTCCATGTATGTTTTCCTTGCTACATATGGGATTCAGGCATTGCATGTGGTTATTTTATTTCATGCCATGGGTTTTTCCATGTGTGGCAGCGTTTTTCAACTTAGCCTTTCCATTTCTGTATAGATTTTATGAGATGGTTTTCTCATACTTCGATTGAGATGGATTTGCATATGGATTCAAAGGTGAGTGGGGTGGATATCTAAAATGAAAAACACATGGCCTAATGGTTCCTAAACCAAATTTAGGATCGCTATAAAGCCATTGGCCTAGTAACCCCTAAACCACACCGTGGGTTGTAGTATATCCAAATTCTGTTCCTCGGTGGGCCTCAAAATCCTTATCACTAAATGGAAGGATATGTGGTAAATCCAAGAGGTGGATTTCTTTCTGTTGGGCCTAGTAGTTCCGGCGTGGAATGTATGATAAATGCTGGAGAGTGACTCAGTGTAGGGCCTAAAGATCCCTGAATCAGACTGTCAATTACGGTAAATCTTGAGAGACAAGGAGGCACTAAAATTACTCAGAGTGTATGCGAAGAACTCTGCTATAATTCATGATTGTTTGGTTATATTTGGTTGGTTGTAAGTCACACATTCATTCTTGGACCACGGTACGTGGGTGATTGGATTAAGAGATATTTGGCTCATCCTATCTATGGTTGGGTGGAACACGGTAGTCACATCACACGTTGGTTTCTATATTCATTAATGAGAAATTAATTCCTTTTTCATTTGATGTATAATTTTATTTTTTGTTATGTGGATTCTATTTTTTTGTATTCACTGTAATTCTATTTTCTTTATGTTGGTTATAAGCATGTATTTTAACAGTGATGATGTACACCTCTCCCCATGTTTTTACTTGTAACTTAATGAACAACATATGTATCGTAAAATATATTCAATTTACGCTAATGATGTAGGGGATAAACACTTCTTATTGATTCTCAGATAAGTACGAGACCCCTTATCTTTGTTCTGTTATTTATACCTTTAGCTTTCATGTTTGTGATATGTTTGAAAAACTTCTTGTCATGGCTAGTAAGGGTTGTGATGATTTATTATTTATGTGATTACTTATGTATTACTTTCATGTTTTTATTTATCATATATAAACTTTCCATGAATTTATGGGCATAGAACTAGGTTCTGGGGCTAAAAAGGTGGCTCAAATGTTAGGGATGCTAGAACAAAATCGAGTATTTGGGGCCCTCGCTACTAGAATGGAATGTTATGCCTACAAATATAGTCACCTGGGCATAGGGATGCAAGGTTGTTCCTGCGGCTATGAATCAAAGAGGTTATAAGGTTAGTGTGACCCAAGAGTAACATGTTTGAATGGTTGGGCTAGATTCTGGGGGTTTCATTGATGATATATAGGGTCTGTATGTTGTGTTTTCGTCTATTACGCTTCCTTAATTTCACTTAAGAGGTTGAATCTAATTATAGTAGCCTCTTGTCACATGTTTACCCTGGTTGGCTGGTTACATGGGTAGATGTGAGAAGAGGGTGTTAGAACTACTTGGAGATGAAAACGAAAATGGAGAATTCTCCTAAAACCAATTTATTCAGTCCCACATCATTGATGGTATTATTTTACATCACATCAATGGTTATGTTATAAATTATCTTACTATAAATCACTAATTAATATCATTAATCTATATGTGGGGACCCACCAATAATGAAAATGGACAAAAAAGTTCCTAGTAGAATGTAGTGAGTGTGAATAATGTAACTAGTATCAAATGTTAGACTCAATGTTTGAGACTGTTCAACACAATTTTGTCATTAATTGGCATGTGTGATCTTTTTTGGAGATTTATTTTGTGTATTCATTGATGTCAACAACAATATCAAGATGGTTATTTAGTTCATTTGTAGAGAACCATCATAGTAGTATAATAATTGGAGATACCTTAAAACCGATATGACTATGATTGGTGATTTTATGGTTCAAATACCTATTTTTTGCAAATATTTTATGGGTAGGAGAGAAACTCAAATTTCCCCAAATAACTTCTAGATGGAAAACCCACTAGAAGAAATTTCCAGCGATATATCACACTTAGAAAATTTACTAAGGGTTGAAGAGATATTGCAGGTTGGATTTAGGGGGGAAACCTTGGTTGAATATGTTTGGACGTATGGGCCACTTGAGAAGAAAATATGAGTGTCTGATAGAAAGGACCGAACTTTGAACTAGCTCAAGGCTATTTGACTGTTTACTCTAGTCAAACTATTCAAGGGTTTATGTGCATAAAGAGTTTTGAATTCAATTCATTCAATTGTGTTGATGAATAAGGCTCTGGACCATGAACTCATGAAAACAAGTTTCGTATGATGGTGAAGTTTCAGTGTTCACCGAACATTTATTTTTGAATGTTTGTTTAAGAGGAAACATAAGAATACCACATGAACCCAAATTTTTCTTTCATATTGTTTACTGATGTGGTTCCTTGTGCAAAGAACATGTGGTAGTATGTTTGGAGTTTTTATATGACCAAATCGGCCAAACCCATGTGACACGTGGCACGATCAGGAGGATGTAATCTGATAGCATGATTTCACCATGAGATAAAAGTTGCTTTTAGATGATGATGTGGCATAACATCCAAAATTATGTTGTGAGGTTGTGTTTGCAGAATATTTCTAGTATTATATAATTTTCAGAATTATATTGGAGTTGGACGGTGTGCCCAAAACATGAGTTGTTTAGTAGTTCGTTATTCAGGATGGTTTTTTCAAGTGCGAGAATCGAGAAGGCCCAAATATATACATCAGCATAAGTGCATCATGTGGGAATAACTTTTTCAGAGTTATCGACATATGAAAAAGGAGCTCAAGTCATGATGAGCTTGGATAGCTAAGAATATGGTGTTTATCTTAGTTATGGAATTAAATTATTTTGTTGCACTGTTTGAAAGTGAAGAACTATGAAAAATAGAGGATGAGATCCAATTTGTTAATAAGTGTTAGGTAACCACCCGTACATAATGCAACACAAGGTCGATTTTGATAGTTGGTTCAATCACAAATGAAGATAGAAAATAATTTAATTAAAAAATTTGTTGGTGGAATTAAAGATAAGGTTATTTAACATTCCAAATTAAAGGAACTGATTTTCAAAGGAGATATAAAAAAAAAAATTGCAAATAAAATGAAGTAAAGAAATGCTTCATGCCAAAGAAGAATTATTTTAAGTACTTATTCTCAATCAATGTGTAACTGAAGTGAAAATAAAGTGTTATCACTCTATAATTTCTGAAGGCTGAAGACATAGATATAGAGGGAAACATAAAACCAACTTTGGAGTCCAGGACCTAGCCTTCTGGGACTCAGAGAGGGCTCTCTCTGTTAGATATAGCTTGATAACTATAAGTGATTGTTGTGAAACAAGCTCCAAAAATATAAGATAAGAGAGATCAACGCCTTATAAATAAGCCACTTCGAGGGGGCAACCTCCAATACATTACATAAATGAGCAATTCTTGGATGATACAAATAAAAAAATATCCTTTCTATATATAGGAATCCATGGGGCCACAATGTAATCCTAGTGGGGCCACAAAGTAAACCTAGCCAACCTAAAAATAATAATTTAAGGGCACAATAATAAAAATATGGGGGTTAGGGGTACAACAATAAAAATAAGGGGGTTACACTAACAACAATAAGGGACTATACTAGTAATATAGGGACCTAACATGCTCCTCTCCTTCAAAAAAGTGTTGTCCTCAACGCTTGAGTAGCTCTGGGTGCTTTTGTATGAAATTATCATCCTCCCATGTAGAATCTTCAGTGGGTAAGTTATTCCATTTGATGAGATACTCTGAAATTGGTATATTTCATACTTCTCGAGTTCGTGTTTCTGTTACTGCTTCGGGTTCCAATATGGTTTTTCCTTCCTCATCAAGTTCTGGAAATATTGTTTGAACTGGAAGTTTGTCCCCTATAACCTTTTTTAAGCATGAAACATGGAAAACTAGATGCACTAGCAAAGAAGCAGGAAGCTCCGATTTGTATGCCATAGTACCAATATTTTTGCAAAACCTTGTAAGGACCATAGTACGATAATTTATTGTCCTTCTTAGCTTGCTTGACGGAAATTTGTTTCTATGGTGGTAGCTGTAGAAATACCTAGTCTCCCACATCAAAACTTCTCTCACTTTGATTTTTATCTGCCTGTTGTTTCATTCGATTTTGTGCCAAATTTAGGTTATCCTTTAAGAGTTGGAGAAATTCTTATTTATGCTCGATGTGATTCTCCACTGCTTGAACCCTAGAATTTTCCCTTAAATAAGATGTGAAGGATGGTGGATGATATCCGTAAAGTGCCATAAATGGGGTCATCTTTTCTGGAATATGGAAGGAAGTGGTATGCCACCATTCAATGACAGGTAACCACTTGTTCCATTGTTCTTGATTATCAGATACAAAACAACGAAGATATCCTTCCAAAAATCTATTCACTATCTTTTTTTGACCATCAAATTGAGGATGATAAGATGAGCTATGAGCTATTTGAGTACCCAAATAAGAAAATAATTTCATCCAAAAATTTCCTGTAAAAATGGGATCTCCGTCACTTACAATAATATTCAGGTTTCCATGTAGCTTTTGAATTGTTTCCATAAATGCAGTATCAACTGTAGTCTCTTTAAATGGATGAGATAATGCACAAAAGTATGCATACTTGGTAAGTCTATCAACTACCACCATGATGACACTCCTTCCTTCGAACTTAGGTAAACCTGTGATAAAATCCATTGAAATCTCCTCCCAACTTTGACTTGGAATGGATAAATGTTGTAGAAGAGGTCTTAATTAACTGAACTTTATTTTCTTAGCAAACCAAAAATTCTGCCACAAAATTTTGAATATCAGAGTTAAGGCCATCCCAAAAAAACTCTCTCTTCACCCTATGGTAAGTTTTTAAAATTCTTGAGTGTCCTCCTAAAGAAGTGTGTAATTCCAAAACAATCTCTTATTTTAGTTCAGAATTCTTGCAAATATATAAGCGATCTTTGTACCATAAGGAATCATTTTTCCAACTAAACATATCAGATGTACTAGGATCTTGCTGAAAATTTTGAATGAGAGTCCACACTTCTTCTTCCTTCTTCCATTCATCCCTTTCTTCGGTTATCCAATCTGGTTGGATAATTGAAATGGCATAAACCAATGCTTCCACCTCTTCATCCTTTCTTGAGAGTGCATCCACAACAACATTTAGCTTCCCTTTTTTGTAGACGATTTCAAATTCATAACCCAACATATTTGTGACCCATTTTTTCTTCTCTTCTAAAGATAGTCTTTGTTCCAAAAAGTGTTTAAGGCTATCATGATCAGATTTTACCTTGAAGTGTATTCCCATTAGGTAAGGTCTCCATTACTTTAGTACATATAGTATTTCCAACATTTCATTCTCATAAATAGGCTTTTGTAAATACTTTCCTTTGATTGAACAACTTTCAAAAGAAATGGGTCTTCCTTCCTGCATTAAAACAAAAAAAATTCCATTTCCTAAGGCATCACATTCCACAATAAAGGTTTTTGTGAAGTTTGGCGTAGCTAAGACTGCTGCTAGGTACATTGCCTCTTTAAGATGTTTAAAGGCCTTAGTTGCTTCAAGAGTCCATGAAAATGAATCTTTCTTCAATAATTTTTTTAGAGGTGCTACTATTCTCCCATAATTCTTAACAAACTTATGATAATACCCTCTTAACCCCAGAAATCCACACAATTTCCTTATGGTTGTGGGGACTTTACATTCCTTAATGTCTTTAGTTTTGTTAGGGTCTACCTTAACACCCTCGTGAGATACAATATGACCCAGATATTCCACCTCTTATAAACCGAAGAAACATTTGGATATTTTTTCATATAATTGTTTCTCCTCCAATAGTTTGAGCACCCTTTTAACATGTTGAACATGATCCCTCCAAGACCAGCTATAGATTAGGCTATCATAAAAAAATACTAGCACAAATTTTCTAAGGAAGGGTTTGGAAATGGAATTCAACAACACTTGAAATGTAGAGGGTGCATTGGTAAGACCAAAAGGCATGACCAAAAATTCACCATGACCCTCATGAGTTCGAAATGCTATTTTCGGAATATCTTCATTCTTCTTTCTAATTTGATGATATCCTGAATGAAGATCCAACTTGGTAAAATAAATTGCTCCATGTAATTCATCCAATAATTCTTTAATCACAAGAATGTGAAATTTGTCTTTAATAGTGAGCTTATTGAGCTCCATATAATCCGAACACATGTGCCATGATCCATATTTCTTGTTCACCAATACTACAAGAGCAGAGAAATAACTTTGACTAGGTTGAATTATACTAGCCTCTAACATTTCTTCAATCATACGTTCAGTTTCACCATTTTGGGCATAAGGATATCTCTAAGGCCCGATGTTTGTAGGAACACTTCCTGGAATAAAATGATTAGCATGATCATGATCACGAATAGGTGGGGTATTTTGGGAGTATCAAACACCTTAGGATGATTCTCCAAGACTTTTTGGAGATCTAGAGAAATAGATGATTTTGATGTTGGAACGTCTAGTAAGCATAATTGTCTAATTATGCCCTATTGTTCTTTCTTCAGAAGATTTGTCATGACATTAGAGCTTATTATCTTTCTTGGCTTCCCTGAGATACCCCGTAATTCGATTTCCTTTCCTTCTGAAAAAAATTTCATTAAAATTTCTTGAAAATTAAAAGCTATCATCCCCAAATATTGTAACCTTTGTACTCCTAGTACAACATTAGCACCTCCCATTGGGATGGAAAGCATTGGACTATTCAAAACATATTCCCCCATGCATATCTTCATATTAGGGAATTTTCCAGAGCAATTTATAGTTCCTCCATTTGCAACCATCACTTGACATTCTAGTGCTGGGTATAGGAAACAATTCAATTCCTTGGCTACCTTACAATGAATAAAATTATGGGTACTACATCAATCAACACTATTACCTTTTTCTTCTTGATATGTACTTCTATCTTGAGATTTTGAGTAGTGGTAATTCCTACCAATGCATTAAATGATATGGTCAGACTCATTTCTTCTTCTTATAGGGTTTCTTCCTGGTGTATATCCTCTAATTTTAATGTTTCTTCCTCATTTTCTTCCTCCTCTTCACAATCTAGGTAAAATAATTTATTCTCAGTGCACTTATGACCTCTAGTGTATTTTCTATCACAACTCTAGCAAAGCCCTTTTACTCTTTTTTCTTCCAATTGTTGTGGTGTCAACCTTGTAGGTTGTGGAAGTCTAGGAGTAGCAGCACTTCCATATTTACAGATGTGAGTGGTGGGCTTCCTTGTCACCATAATTTTACATTCAACTTTTCTTGCCCACCTGAATGCCTTCTCCAATTAATCAGGTTCCCAAACGCGAACTTCATGTTGGATGTTATCCTTTAAAGTCCCTATGAAGACATCAATCCTTTGTTCCTCTGGAATATCAATTACCCTTTTATTAAATTTTTGTAAGTCCTCAATGTGCTCCAGCACTGAACCCTTCTGTTTGAGATTTATCAATTGGCTAAAGAAGGTTTTTCTCTTTCTATCCTCATAATGTGCTATCATTTCCTCCATAAAAATTTACAAAGTGACAATTTTTTTACAGGAGAAAAGTCATCGATACCATACAAATGTATTTTGTTCTAAATGTAAAGTTGCAATGCGTACCTTTTGTCTGTTTTGCACATTATTAAGATCAAAATATTGATCCATCTGTAGTATCCATGTTACGGGATCCTTGGCATCAAAATTCCTCAGATCCATCTTTGGAAGATGACGGTTCTTCAATCCAATATTAGAGTTCATGAAATCACGATTAACATTTATTTTTTTCTCATCATGAGTTTCCTCTACTATCCTTTCGCCATTAGGAATCATTTCTTGTATCAACTTTGTTAAACCTTCCATGTCTTCTTTTAGATTATTCTTCATGTTTTCCATGCTGTCTTTCATTTTTTCATTGACCTTAGCTTCCATGTCATCCATCTTAGCTTCCACACCGTCCATCTTAGCTTTGACGCCATCCTTCTTAGCTTCCACAACTTTCTTCAAACCATCCATATTATTCTTCAAACCGTCCATCTTTGCTTCCACGACTTTCTTCAAAACTTCCATTTTAGTTTTTTCTTCTCTTTGCGAGAGTGGAATTTGGTGCACTTCCTCTTGTAATTTTGATAGATCATGTTGCAATTCGTCATCTTCATGAGTCATAGTAGAGTATTATGAGGGCTTAATGGGTGTTGAATTACTTTTAGGAGGTATTTAAGAACCCAATAATGAAACATATTCTCAACAAGCCCTTGGAATCACTTGAAAAAAAAAAAATTATACAAGACTTATTCAATTTAGGAAAAATACACACCTTTTTTCTTGCTTTTGAGGAGATCGATATTAAAACTAAATTATCTCTGTGATTTCAGATCCTCAATATCTGAAATTTGGCCCCGAGGTGTCCCTCTGAATCTTCTTTTGAATTCCACAAGTGTGACCAGATTTGGATACTTCAAGGCAAGGATATGTCAAATCTCCCACAATGACCTAATTATGGATGGGTTCAGTAGAGCAAACTTGTATGACCTACCACGTGTCACTTTTTTTCCCTTCAGCTCTGAAATTGATAGATAGAAAACTAAATTCCGTGTGATTGTGGCCACTTTTAACATAATTTCAATCTGATGCTCAGAGAGAGAGTTATGAAGATTTTCCTACGATCACCTCTTTGAGATGAAATTTGGGAGCCTGAAAAAGCCCTAACTTCTAGAGACCATATCTCCAAAAATATTGCGAACCAAGCTCTTAAATTTCACGAAGATGCTACTCACAATTTCAGCTTTGTGCTCTAAAAATTTTAGCTTTTGAACCTCTGTATAAAAAATGGTATAGCGAAAATTCCATGATGACCTATTTGAAGCAGGGAAATCCTAGAATCTAAAGCTCCGATAACAAATGTTGTGAAACCAAGTCTAAAAATAGAAGAAAATGGAGATCAACACCTTAAAAATTAGCAACTTCAAGGGGGAAACCTCCAATAAATTACATAAATAAACAATTCTTGGATGATACAAATGACAAAACCTCCTTTCTGTATATAGGAGTCCATGGGGCCACAATATAATCCTAGCCGACCTAACAATAATAATTTGAGGGCACAATAATAACAATATGGGTGTTACAGGGGTACAAAAATAACAATAAGGGTGTTACACTAACAACAATAAGGGACTATACTAGTAATATAGGGACCTAACAGTGCTAATATTAGGCTAGTTATAGAAATGAGGTTTGTTTGAAGATTTGGTTGAGGCAGCATAAGAGGTTCATTGGGCTATGGAGTTCAACAGGTGTAAATAAACACAAACAAATGAATAATTGAGGTCAGGTGCAACCAGGCAAACTAGCCATGTAAATGGATCTTTACAGCTTGTGAAATGGAAAAGAGGAGGATATTGAGGTTCAATAGGAATGCAGAGCAGAACATCTCTGAATTCTACATTACACTCTTAACATGGATGCAGAGAAAACAGTCTCTAAATTCTGTATCCAAGTCTTAGAGTAAAAAATAATGTACTATTTAAAGGCTGAGCATGGAACACTATGGTAAATCCTACACAAAAATCTATATCCGCAGTAAAAAAAGAAAACAATATGTAAAACAGAAGAATGAAAAATTACATGGGAGAAGCACTTTGCCATAGATCATAACACAAGAATCTGGAAAAGATCATACTCATTCTTTCATCCAAATGAGAGTGCTTTCAACCATTAGAATCTATTACAATGGTTTTTTCCCCTTCCGAGCCTCAATCAAACTTAACACGGTGAAAACTTAATTTTCGTTAGCCCTTTAAACTTTAAAACTTGTGATGCGCAATTTGTGATCAGGCCCCACCGCATCGCACATCGTAGTTTGGTGAATTTAACATTTACCTTCTGCGGTAACCTTTGAAACTTGTAATGTGTGATGTGCAATCACATTGCATCACAACTTAAAACTTTAAAGTTGCAAGAACTTACAGGTAAGTTATAAAAAGTGTGAAATGTATGTGATGCGCTAAAAGTTGGCAAGTGCGAAAAGGGTGGAAGGTAAAGAAAAGGGCTTTATGAAGATTTGTTTGTAGATTTTGGCCACCTATAAAGGTTTAGGCGAGTCCAATCACATCACATCGGCAAAGTCTTTTGAGTTTTCGGTAATGATTTGCAAAGAGAAGTTGGAAACTTGCGGGTTGTGCAATGCGAGCAGAGCTTAGATATTTTCTGATTTTTTCAACATTAGTGGGTTTTATGAGGTAGAAAGTCCGAAAAAGGTTATGTATATGGGTTTTGAAGTTCAAAAATTATTTTTAGAGAATGGGAGTGTCAGAAAATAGGTAAAATGAAAGGTAAGAAGAGGTAATATTAGAAATAACTAAGGAAGTGAGACTTAGCTCATCATCACAATTAATCAGTTGATTTTCATTTTTAATTGAATCGAAATGATAGGTAGATTCTTTTGACCCTTCTAATAGTAAGGATCTCCTTTTATCTTCTGAAAATAAATGATAGTGATGGAATATTATTTTCAACATGGAAAATATACGGAATAGGAAGTCACCTTGTGATACTGTAAAAATACAGGAGTCTAACAGTGGCTCCAACTGGGCACGGAAGCTCCTTCATAATGTGTCGAGAACACTGTTGACTAGTAGCCTGATCCATTGGGTTGATCCCACTCTACAATCCTATCTTCTAAAATCTATGTGGCTAAAAACCTTCAAGATGAAGTCAACACTTTCTGCAAATTGAAGTTTGGAAAATACTTGATCTGAAAACTAGAAAGAAATCTAAATCTAAGATTTTGAAATATGATCAAAGTTTTGAGCTTATTTTCACTCCTACCTACCCTACTCTACTGAAATGGCTGCCCTTCTAAATAATACAATAGTACCAGTGCATTCAGTCCAGCAATTGTTCTAATATCTTTGTTCTTTCATTTCTCTTCATCATGGTTAGAGAAAAACCTGACCATGGGGTTTGATGGAAATTCCCGGCGTGATATTGTTTACATGGATCTTGGTACCTTTGGAAGACGATTGACATTATGAAAGTATCTATTGGATTTGTAAAGAAAAATTCCTCCATATAGAGGGCCACTAGATCAAGATACTCTTGACTTATTTGTAGGTATTTTGGCTAAGACAACTTAGCCTCATATCGTGGTACTGCAGATGTAATCTCTAGGTCTTCAATCAACTCAGAACATGTTTGAATTCTACCTGATGAAATTTGTATCAATACTTCTATTGGATCAGATAATGGGGAATAATTTCTGATCATATCGATATCATAGTAGCTTTTGAAAGCATTATTAACACAAGAAGATTAACTTCGAAAGCTATTGGATAGAGGGGTCTTGACCTAGGTTTAGAGGTTAAGGTTTGCAAACAAATCCCTATACTACTAGCCCTTTCGGCAGTGACCTACTTGCATAGGAAAAATTCTCACCCGAATCAGTATGGGAGGGTGCTGGAACCAAGTTTATGCACCCTAGGAGAGAGCAGACAAGTCAATCTGGTCCGCATTTATTAGATCTATACAGCCAGAGGTCATTTGCAGGATTTTAAATAAATAACTAGCATACAGTTTGTCAAATCTAAGTAACAGGCCCACATCCACGTGCGTACTATCAGCTACAATCACAAAACTATTTATCTGTATCAGATTAACAGATCACATATACATTTAGCATAAACACAGAAAATTTGCAACTACTAACATATATATCATCATATAACTCAAGTTTGCATCAACCATAATAGGATAGATCCAGATAACATCAAATATCCACAATACTTCCACACATCTATATTATTACCCAAAATCCTCTTACATTCCCAAATTACCACCTGCGCACATAACCAGCAGGGTCTGCACACAACAGGACAGAGGATCTCCATGCACACAGCTAGAAAGAATCCTAACACAAACAACCCTACCATAGATCTAACGGTCTGTACTTCACATCAATCTCTATTTATTCCTACCTATGACTCAAAAAATTTCATCTATTTATAGCGATTTAGCCTACCCATCCAATGGTTCACAAACTGTAGTTTGCGGACTCTTGGTCTGCCCTTGACCCATTTACAATGCGTTCGGGGCTTTGACCCACGAAAAAACCCTTGTGTTAGACTAAAAAATACAAAATTATACAAAAATGGATGAAATTCATAGCCTTTGGGAGGCCCTGCTCTAATAGTCCCCCAACACAATCTTATGACTCGTCCCGAGTCACTATGCCGATGGGGCTTCAACCTACACTTGCAATACTCTGATCACCTCAACTAATGGAGGTAGCATGCCTTCGCTTTGGACAACTACATTCTGTGAAATGTCAACCAAATTCTCTGACAACGGTCCTTCAGTCGTAATAGTGACACTTTCCAAAGTTTGGTTTAGCTACTTGATAGCAACATCTTCATCCTATGAAAGTTAGAGGGCTTCATCAGCCCACAGCTTCAGTTGGTCGCCAAGGACTTTCTTCTTTTGTCAAAGGTCATCAATATCTGCTTGGAGCGCTTGGCTGGTGCGTATTTTTTGCAAGCACTGAGCAGGAACCAAAGTGGGCAAGGTGGCTCCAATTGTCTCGAAGTCTTCTTCTTTTTGTTGTAGTTCCTAGCTTATCCCTCGCAATATTGGATCGCGTTGGACCTTAGTCCATAGCTACACGGCGGTCTCCATTATTTGGTCTCCCTATATGATCTGCCCTGTGATGACATTCGTAGCTGCATTGACCAGCGCAGTTCGCTGGGCCTAGTCCTCCGGAGGTGTTTTGGGCTGTAACTTAGCCTGCAGATCTGCGATCTGCTACTCCATGCGTGTCTTCACAACCTGAACTTCATCCTAAGAGGCCTTGAGTGCTATGACCAGTATTTCTACTTTTGCATGAGGGGTGGTTGATGTCAAGATCTCTGCAGGAACATCTGCACAAAGTCAGTGAATCGTGTCTTCAATCTCTGTCTGCTTCGCGGTGGTGAGGCACACCTTAGAATTCTTTTCGTGGATGTTTTTTTCAAATCCGTTGAGCCATTGGTGCACTTGTTAGTCTCGATGGTGGATTTCCTAAAGTGCAATGCGGTGGAGACCCTATAAGGCCTAATGGGTGAGTCGAGCTAAGTTCGGCTAGACTTCTATACTGGCCTGAGCTTGAATTCCCAGGTCAGGTGGACTGAGCACCAAAGCTACGTGAGGGAGAGAACAAAGGTGATTGTCATCTATAACTAGTGCTACGCTACTAATTGCGGAGGGTGGGCATACTGGGGTTGCACTAATATGGAACATGTCTATCTTTAATTGTAGCACTCACAGCTCAGCCTGAATTGTGTTGCCCGTGACCCATTGTTGTTCTTCTAAAGCAGCCCATATGTCCTCCACAACGAGAGTGACTACATCAACGATTTGTTCCAGGTCTCTATTAGTCAATGTGACTATTTTGTCCTATTCCACTCGCTGAGATCACTGTTTTTTTTGGGCATTCTGACCGACTCACTTGAGCACTTTGTTCAGCGGGGGGAGGTAGGTCCACCTGCATCTAGACCCTCTGTACCCAAATCAACGTGTGAACCTGTTTGGGTTTCTGCCAAGACGTCCTTCTTCTACCACATATCCTTTTGGGTGGCCACACCAATGTCTTTTCTGGTACTCTTGGGCATACCTATGATATCTGGGACAATGACAGGGGGGTTGACTTAGGAAGTGTTGGTGCCTCCAATGCCCTTCGCACTAGTTTTGAAGCCAATTTTCTAGTTAGGGGGTGAGAGCGCAATGACATTGTCGATTTCTCCATCCATCACCATATAAGGTACTGAAGACCAGGCTTTCTCCTTATGCGCTCTGATATGAAGATTGTGTAGAGTGACTTGAAATGTGGAAATTCCCTTATAATTTTCATACACAGTAGCGGACAACTGCGGTTGGGAGTTGATAGATGCAGCCACACTACTCTAAAAGAGGACCCAAAACACATGGTTGTCCTCGAGCTGTTGCGGATCTGTGGAATCCCATAAGTGTGCATAGCGAGCCCCTTTGCACATGTATGGGGTAATCTCAGGGAGGATTGACTCTGCAGGAGCTTCCCAGGCAACCAACACTATAAGAAAAAACAATCAAGCGTAAGAAAAGGTGTGGCCCTGCTCTCGAGACTCATGAACATTAGTTAGAAACTCATCACACAAACACTGTGCCCAGTTAAAACATACCCGTTCCACACATTGGCCGGCAGACCAAATAATGTAGGCTGGGACAAAGGTGAGCTAAAACTTCCTCATCATTTTACATGCCAACAGCATGGTGCCCAACTGCGTACCTTGGTCACTGATGGTCTTGATGATAAACCCCCGAGTATTGCAGTCCACGTGATACTTTTGGCACATGAACTCAATAGCCTCCCCCTCATATTTCTTACCCACACGCTCCAGGGGGTTCGGTCTGCTCATGGGGAGACCAGTAATCTGATGCATGAGTGCAACATCAATGGGGATCCTATCTTGGATCCATAGGCATTTGTCATGAATTAACGTGAGCAATTGTCATGTGAGACGGTTCGTGACATTGTACTGTCCAAAGTGGGGCATCTTGAGCAGACTTGGGAGCCTAGACCCAACCAAACTACATACCCGGCATTGGGATATAACCTTAACCCCACCGAAACCATGAAATATATACAGGTATAACTTGGGTGCTAGCTCAGGCAAGGCCTCAAAGTTGGCCAAATCATGATCATCCAACTTAACTTCATGAATGTGTCCAAAAGTTTCACCTATGATGGGGACCTCCCCCAAGGTCAGTGACATCTGAAAGTAGTTAATCAAGCCATAGAGGTTATTTGGCATGCGTTTTTTGATATCCTGTGTGGTCAAATTAAGGGTGGCAGCCGGTTGATTGGCTCGGCGGGCTGGCGCTCCTCCTGAGCAGCCCGCGGTGCTTTCACGTTTTGTGGGGAGGTTCGGGGGCTTTCCTGAGCCCTGAGCTTTTTATTTTCCTTTCATGGTAGTAGGGATAGGTGTGGAGAGGACTTCTTCGACTTTGCAGTCGACCTTCACCACTTCCTCAGTGTCTTGTTCCACCGAGGTCACAATGTCCAAGAGTTGAGCACGATTCGTCGTCGTCATCCTGGCGCAAAATATAAACTCAGGATTGCTACTGTCAAAGGGAGCAGGCTACTCAGACATGAACGAGATGCTATAGGCACATTCTTTCTTATAGCACAACTTCATCCAGGACAACCAAGCTAAGTAGAATCTATTCACGCAATACGGAACCTCTGTCTGGTCTAGCTCACCTATTTTATAACTTTGATGATCGCCCAATGGCAGGGTAGCCTGCACACGGGACTTACCATCAAGTAAACGGTAAAAAAATATCCAAAATTTTCCACATTAAATGCCAACTGCTCACTCCATCCAATGGTAATTTTTTCTTTTTACCCGATTTGACTGTTTCAATAGCTATTTTTCACATTCGGGGTGCGCTCAGCATATCCCTGCGATCCCAACCAACCCATGTGCTCCTAGCAACCCTCCTACATTCCAAGTGCACTGGCTTCATTCTGATGTGATTCCTTCCAACTGAAATTATGTGTTTCCATAGCCTAGGCTTCCATATCTCATGTTCCTTCGTCTTTCATCCATACTGACCCCGTGTTATGCTTCCATGGGCTTCTACCAAGAGAGCGTAGTTTACCTGCTCTAGGCCACCTCTACGCAATACTTCATGAGCTGTGATTATGGTAAATTTTGCCACTTAGTGAGCCAAATCCTTCTTTTCTCATACCGAGTATTCGATAGGTGCCATGCATGTGATCAGGGATGGAGAGATCTGGGTGAAGTGTACATCGACAACGTTACTGGCGAACCGCTGCACATTAGGTAATATTTCCTCACCCGTCTCAATTTGGGACAAGTGATCCCACTCTATACTCAATTTTCCTAGCTTAATGATGATTTCAACACCGTATTCTTGAAACAGTAGCCACCTATAGAGTTTTTCCCCCAACACAGGCTTATTCCCTAGGTGCTCCAAAATCAAATGATCTGTAATCATCTTATATTTACTTCCCAAAAGATTGTGATGATACTTCTGTAGTGCACAGGTCATGGCCATCCCTTCCCTCTCCATGGTATCATCATCGCGGTCTGCACCCGAGTTTTTCTGACTAGCACATGCAATTGGGTGATTACCGTCTCTCATGCCAAGCTGCGATGACCCGCTTCCAAGGAAATTCCTGAATTATCCTCCTGAAATATCGTTGCCCAATCAGGGGAAGTGAGAATAGGTGCAGATACCATCTTTTTCTTGAGTAGCTTAAAGATCTTTTCGTACATGTCATCCCAATTGAGTGAAACATCTTGCTTAAGCAGCGTTCTCAAAGGTGTAGTGATCAAGGCGTATCCCTGACTGAATTTTCTGTAGTAGCCCATATGTCCCAGGATTGAACGCAACATCTTCGTAGTCGTAGGCGTTGCCCATGTGACTTTTTTTATGATCGTATTATGAATCTCCTCCATCACCTTATACATATGCTAAGGCCTTTGTTTTAGCAATCGTACATCTCAGTCGAGAGTGACGTGCATACCACCTAAGTTCCCTGTGATCTCCTTAGGCCCTGACAACTTGGGTGGACATACGTCTTGGTGCTCCATGATTAGTTCCACAATCCTATCTACTATCCCACTATCCTAACATTTCAATTGTAGCTCCTTGAGTTGTACTACCATATTCATGTTAGCGCTTCATCGTTTCAGTGGTTTCGTACCATCCACCTTATGTATCAGAGGTCCTGCAAATTTGTTTTCCCCTCCTGATTCTATGATCAAGACCTTGTGTGGATCTACGTCACAATATTCTATAGTGTCCTTGTGGAACTCGACCTCACCTGCATCTATGTTTTCCATGTGGGTCCTTCTCCTACTGCGTTGGAGCTAGATTCACCAATCTCACTAGTATCGATAGTCTGTAGAGCCTCCTCAAGCACCTCCAATCCTCCCATTAACCCAAATGTCCCAAAGAATTCATCTCTTAGGGTTGTCCATTGGCGGGTGTGCCAATGTAGCTCCACTTCGAGATACCAAGCAATGGGAATCGGTCCTAGGGCATGAATAAACAAGTGAACCCATTCTTCTATAGTACGATCGCACCATTGATTCGTCCAAGAGAACAAATGTTTACGCAGATTTCCTCGACCCTGGAATCTCTTCATGCGCACATCAGTCGTAGGTAAAAACTGTATTACCATCATATCCCGACATTCCTCCCATTCCTGGAATGCCCCGTTATGTGTGTCCCACCATTTCGTATGCATTGCGTGCATAGCTAGGTTAAGAGCCCATAGCCTTCGTTCTCTAGGAACCTCAGCTTCTAAGGTTAGAAAAAATTCCTTTATACTACCAGAGCCATCAAAGCAGGGTAATTCTCATACCTCGAAAGATATATATCAGAAGTCCCTGGTGATTCGTAGGCAACGCAGTGTAGAGTTTTAATGCAGTTAGTTTTGCCAATTTTTGAATTCTTCATCGGAGTCAGAGAAGCATTCGTTTTTCTTCTCCCAGCAAGGCATACTGTCAGCCCTATGGTTGATCCAGTATTCATCCTTCGTAGTTAAATTATAGATGTGATCCATCTCTTCTTCCTCATGCGTTGGCTCAGTATACCTTTCTCCTTCTACATGGTCTAGTGGTACGATCACCCATGTTCCCTAACTTTCAAACACCATGCTTTATTTCTTTAAGTTGATAATTCCACCCATATCAATGTCCCAATCCAATCCCAAGAGCGCTGGGTAAGGGTCCACAACTTCTACAATCTGAATGACTTAAAATTCAGCTCGTACCTTAACCCCGGAGATATCTACTACAATCTTTTACAATATTCCCAATGGTATGATCTTCCATTGATTAGCCATGCATAGTTGGAAAGTGGACCATCACAATTTAGGTTCTCCCATTTGTTTCCACATTTGTTTAGGTAGTACATTTGCATCTGATCCTTATTCCAGAATTACCTGGTCCATTTAATAATCACCAATCTGCATAGTTAATCACAACTCTCGGCCAATGTGTCTCTTCTACTTATAGATTTTGTTCACATCCTTAATCTTAATGACTGGGTCTCCTTTCCCTACACAACCATCAAGTAGGGCTTGGAGGTTTTCTATAGCCTGCTGATTGCACTGCAGATTCATGCACGCCTGCAAGAGTGGTTTGACCTCATCTTTGATTACACTGTTTGGAGCCGATGTTTTTTTTTTTAGCATAGTCTTGTCAAGCTGCAACATAGGTCCCCTTCTCCTTTTGTAAGCCCATGCCTTCTAGTTTAGTAGCTGCTTTACGAATCGGAGACTCTGTCTCAGCTCTTTCCATAGACCCCGCCCCCCTTGGTGGTGATACCGCTATGTGTTATCACATTAATGCTCGGTCCCTCTTCATGAGGCTCTGCCTTAACCCTTGTATATTTTGTGTAAGAATCTGCTACTTTTCCTTTACTTTGGCCATCAGAATCGGGAATTCCTCGATCACATGTTCCAACTGTATGCAATATCTGGAGGATTTTTGAGTTGGGTTCGTGCAGTCCCTCGCAAAGTGACCTACTTCCCCAAAATTATATCATATTATTTGGCCTCTACCCTTGCCTGCACTTCCCCCTCATCCACCTCCCCTGCCCCTGGCCGAGGAACCTCCTATACCTATAAGGGATTTAGGTAATGAGGAGTCTGACTATACCCTATATAGGTTTCCCAGGTCGATCATCAAATCAGACGTTCGGCAGTTCAGTTTTTCATGTGCTACAAACCTACAAAACCTACACCACTATTGTTTTACTTCTGGGATATATGCGTCAAGGCAGGGGCAGTAGTTGGTATCATGCAACCCAACAATGCGATAGTCATAACACCATAGTGCCGGCTCACTTGGTCCTACAGCTTCCCTAGGGCGTAGTGGGCTGGGTCCCCCAGCCTGCATGTATTCTACAACCAGTGGACAGTTATCTTTGGTGTGTCCATCCACCCTGAACCGTATGCACCATCTTTCGGGATTGGCCTCTGTTCCTCGCTCCTTGCGCAGATTCTGGATCTACATGTGCATTGCTTCTATATGGCCTTGTATCTTCTGTACTCCTAACTGGGTATCATCTCTTGGCACAACTTCTAGTTTCATGGCAACCTCCAAGGCCTTCTCCTGTGTTTCAATATGGCCTCCTCCTATGACCCATAGGTACGTGCAGGTGGGGCAGCAACATGGCAATGAACCACTATGTGTGTTTCCTGTCATCATACTGGAATCCTCCTTCTCTAATCACTTTCTTTAATCATTGATCTGCTTCCCATATGGACTCAGACGGTCCTTGCTTCAAATCCTTCAGGTCATTTACTATCTCAGAGTAGGACTTAGGTTTCTTGAACTGCTTCTTTAACACATTCTTAATTTCCTTGATAGTTGCATTCGCATGTTGGTCAATGTATCCCATGTACCATTCCAGGGCTCTCCCCTCAAAAGCAAGGGATAACTGTGTGCACTTCACCACATCACTTACTATGTTCTGCACAGTCCATATCGATCCTACGAAAAACCAGAACTAATCCATGTCCTCATCACCCACGCCTTTGAAGGTAGGTAGCTTCATGTGCGCAGTCGTATCGTCTTCCGGTGGTGGTGGAGGTGAGTCTTTACCCCTATGAGGGTTCGACAGTGGTGTTGAAAAAGGTCTATGTGTAGCAAAATTCCTTACTATATTGTAGATAGATCGATCCCCCTCTTGGTTAGTTATGTAGTACTTACCACTACATATTGTGCCCTCACTCTGGTTGGAGCTCATTCACTTCGTATGGCTACAAAATGTTTTTTTTGCACAACAAGATCATAATTAGTAATGGAAATTTTTTCAGAAACTTACCCTGAAAGCCCTTGAGAACCTCTGCTCTACTTCCGAGTAGGATACGAATTGATCGACTGCAAATTCTGTCACAAATCCTCCTATCACACTATCCACCCAGTAATCTACTGTGTGAATAGTGTTGTTGTCAGTCTTTTCTAACTACAAGATCCGTTCTGGGGTCTACTGTGTGACCCGCTCATCTTTCCAACACTTCTGAAACTCGACCAGCCTTGTGAGCCACTCCTGGAGCTCGATCAAAATTGTTACAAATAATATCTCATAGATCTCATAGATCTCCAGTTTTATTTTACTGCGAATTCCTAAACTTGTTTTTCAAACCATTCATCGATTTCTTTTCTCACAAGTTTCCAATACAGCCTTGGCATTACCCGATCTCTCTCCAAATGCTCTCAGGCCTAGGAACGGAACCATTTGTTGGCTCTCAGGGTCGTGACCCAGGTTTGGAGGTTAAGGTTTTCCAACAAATCCCTATACTACTGGCCCTTTCGGTAGTGACCTGCTTGCACTGGCCAAAGTCTCACCCAAAGTAGTATGGGAGGGTGGTTGAACTAGGTTTTCGCTCCCTGGCAGAGAGCAAGTCAAGCTGGTCCGCACTTATCAGATCTATATATCCAGAGGTCGTTCGTAGGAGTTTCAATAAATAACTAGAATACAATTTATCAAATCTAAGTAACAGGCTTGCATCGACGTGTGTACTATCAGCTATAATCGCAAAACAGTATATTCATAGCATATTAGCAGATCACAGATACATTTACCATAAACACAGACAGATCGTAGCTACTAACAAATATATCATCATATAACTCAAGTTTGCATCAACCATAACAGGATAGATCTAGATAACATCGGATATCCACGATACTTCTACACATCTATATTATTACCCAAAATCCTCTTACATTCCCAAATTACCACCTGCGCACACAGCTAGCAGGGTCCACACACAGCAGGACAGAGGATCTCCATGCACACAGCCAGCAGGAGTCCTAACCCAAACAACCCTACCACATATCTAACAATTTGTACTTCGCATCAATCTCTATTTATTCCTCCCTATGACTCAAAAAGTTTCATCTATTTATAGTGATTTATCCTATGCATCCAATGGTCCGCAAACTATGCTTTGTGGACTCTTCGTCTACCCTTGACCCATTTACAATGTGTTAGGGGCTTTGACCCACCGCAAAACCCCTGTGTTAGAATAAACAATAAAAAATTATACAAAAATGGACAAAATTCATAGCCTTTGGGAGACCCTGCTCCAAGAAAATCAGAAACCATCCAATGCATCTGTTATTGGGTCACGTGGTGCTTTAGGTGGTAGAGTTGGTTCTTCTGAGACCTCATGTGTCTTCTTATGATTATCGGCCAGAATGTGATCCCAATTCCCTTTCACAATTTGAAATTAATTAAAAAATAATGTTAGAGACTCCAAATGCATTGACACCACCTCTGTTTCAGATTCTATGATTTCATGATGAAATTTTTAGATCTGAAACAGGGTTTGTATCATCCATCTTGCCATTGAATGATTTGTTAGAGCATTCCTCCTCCTTCCTATTTGCAACCTTCTCATAATTATCTCTTAAGAGTGAGGAAAAATATGGAGGAAGGCATTTTTTACTTACTTGACAACTTCCTACATTTTCCTCTTTGCAACCTGTCTCAACATGTAGAGATTGATTGTCATATTTGCATTGTGAAAACTGAGTTTTTTCTTCCCAAGAAAATAGTGTTGGTTGCTTCGAATAATCAGCTTCAACCTCAACCTTATATTATTCCTCTTGATAATCATATTCAATATGGCTACCTCTATTGGAAGGTCATCTATCATGTACATTGTTGTTGAGGATTCCCTACCTCCTTCTGATTTTGGACTTCGTATTTGGTTGTGTTGTGGATAAAGTACATGAAATAGTCATTCTCAGTTTTAGGGTGTCTAGGACGGGTCGCAAACTTCTTGGGTACCTTGATGTTATTTTTTTCTGGAACTAATGGAACATGAGTTATCTTAAAAGCAAGTTACCTTTTCCTCCTAATCATATGCATCATTTTGTTGGCTATGCTTGTCAACATCTCTATTTTTATTTATGAAGATATTAGCTTCTCTTTATCTACATTGTCCTTCTTTATTTATTTTAACTTTGCCTCGCTGTGTATAATGTTGGCTTCCACATCAACCGCCATAGTTTTCATTTCTTCGAGGGTTGTAGGGTCCCTTTCTCTTAATTTTATTGCCATCTCTAGATCAAATGCATTTGGGCAGTGAAAGAGAGCCCATCCTAGGGGTGGCTTTATCTTAGAAGGTATTCAATGGTATAGCTTACTGAGCCTAGCTGAAAAGTGTTGTACTATCTCCCCTAGCAATATTTTTAAATGGTTGCACTTCTCTATGATGAGAAAAATATTTCCCAAGACCACTCATATATCTAGGAAAACTTGAGTGAATTGATGAAAATTTCTAAGGCTTGCAGCTGGAACATATTTAAACCAAATTTTCACTTTTCCTTCCAATGATAGGGAAAACATTCCGATACACACATCATCTTCTCCCACCTCAAAGAGATCAAGGAAATCCTCAAGATTTTGAATGTGTTTTTCAGCAGTGATATTTGCATTTTCTCCATCAAATCTGGGTAGATTATTGATAAAATTTGCAGGGAGGTCAGGGAGGATAGGAGGCAAAACCAGAGTCTTGTATATGTCTGGGACTTTTAAAGGTATAGACAGTACAAAAGGAGGCTTATAACCATTAGATATTTCATCAAGAGCAGGAAAGGTAACATGAGGCTCATGTTTCGTTATGTTTTCCACAAGTGCGTCCAAAATGTGAACAGGTGTATAAGTATGTACATGGTCTCCAATTTGGGGCTTAGATTTTTGAGGCTCATGAGCCTTCCAATGATCAATGTAAACATCAGAAGTGTACCCTTGATCAATCTTAAATTAGGATAGAACATAGTTATAGATAAAAACAATAATTTCTTGAATCCAATTTGGGCTTGAATACTGTCTCTTTCTAGGTTGATTGGTTATGTTTCAGGTTCTTCCTCTAGTGGAGTATTTGTATAGAAATGATCTGAATTGGAGTCGCCAGGTTGATGATTTAAACTTTCTTAAGTCTAGTTGTTCTCCATAAAAAACTAGATACTAATCTGGAAAAATAATTGAATTATCCAGTTTTGTGAGGGGTTCCTGAATTCTTATGAAATATTATTCTTTTTCAATAACTCAGTCCCTAGTGGAGTTGCCATTATGTTGTAACTATGTAATTTCTGAAGGTTGAAGAAAAAACTATGGAGGGAAACATCAAACCAACTTTGGAATCCATGACCTAGCCTTCTTGGACTCACAAAGGGCTCTCTCTGTTAGATATAGCTTGATAACTATAAGTTTTGATATTAGGCTAGTTATAGAAATGAGATTTCCTTGAAAATTTGGTTGAGGCAGCAGAACAGGGCCATTGGGCTATGGAGTCAAATAGGTGTAAAAAAACTCAAAATGATGAATAATTGAGTTCAGGTGAAACTAGAAAAGCTATCCATGTCAATGGATCTTTACAACTTGTGAAATGTAAAAGGGGAGGAGATTTAGGTTCAACAGGAATGCAGAGCAGAACATCTATGAATTCTACATTCTTGTTTGAATATGGATGCAGAGCAGACCGTCTCTAAATTATGCATCCAATTCTTAGAGGAAAACATAATGTATTGTTTCAAGACTAAGAAGGGTACCCTATGGTAAATTCTAACAAAAATTTCTATCCGCAGTAAAGAAAGAAAACATAATGTAAAATAGAAGAATGACAAATTACATGGGAGAAGCACTTCACCACATATCATAACACAAGAATATGGAAAACATGATACTCATTCATTCATCCAAAATGGAGTGCTTTCCACCAACAAAATCTATTACAATGTTTTTTTCCCCTTTTGGGCCTCCATCTCACCTTGCACGGTGAAAAATTTAACTTTTCCTTAGCCCTTTAACCTTTAAAACTTGTGATGCATGATTTGCGATCGGACCCCACCACATCGCACATCGCAGTTTGGCGAAGTTAACATTTAACTCCCACGGTAACATTTGAACCTGCAATGCATGATGCATGAGCACATCCCATCTCAACTAAAACTTTAAATTTGTGGGCGCTTACAGGTAAGTTATAAACTGTGCAAAATGCGGTCTATGATGCACTAAAAGGTTGCAAGTGTGAAAACGGCCGAAGGTAATGGAAAAGGCCTTATGAAGGTTTTTTTTCATATTTTTGCCACTTATAAAGATTTAGGCGGGTCCTACCACATCACATCAGCAAAGTTTTTTGAGTTTTCGGGAATGATTTGCAAAGAGAAGTCGGAAACTTGCAGGTTGCAGAATGTGGGAAGAGCTTAGATTTTTTCAGTTTTTTTCAACACAAGTGGGTTTTAAGAGGTGGAAGTCTGAAAAATGTTATTTATGTGGGTTTTGAAGTTCAAAAAGGATTGTTAGAGCGTGGGAGTGTTAGAAAATAGATAAAATGAGAGGTAAGAAGAGGGAAGATGAGAAATAATGAAGGAAGTGATATTTAGCTTATCATCACAATTAATAAGTTATATTTTCCTTTCTAACTGAATCGAAATGGAAGATAGATTATTTTGACCCTTATAATAGCAAGGATCTCCTTTTCTCTTATGAAAATAAATGATAGTCATGGAAGATTATTTTCAACATTGAAAATATAAGGAATAGGCAGTCACCTTGTGATACTGTAAAAATACAAGAGTCTAACAGTGTCTCCAACTAGTGTCAAGAACACTGTTTGACTAGTAGCATGATCCCTTGGGTTGATCCCACTCTGCAATCTGATCTGCTAAAATCTATGTGGCTGAAAACCTTCAAGCTAAATTCAACACTTTCTGCAAACTAAAGTCTAGAACATATTTGATTTGAAAACTAGAAAGCAATCTAAAACTAAAAATTTGAAATTTTCTCAAAGTGTTGAGCTTATTTGCAAACCTACCTACCCTTCTCTACTGAAATATTTTCCCTTTTAAACAATACAATAATACCAATGCATTCAGTGCAACAATTTTTCTAATATGTGTGTTCTTTCATTGCTCTTCATCATGGTCAGAGTCAAACCTCACCATGGGGTTTGATAGAAATCCTCGGCCTGATCTTGTTTACATGGATCTTGGTACTTTTGGAGGATGAGAGAAATGTTGAAAGCCTGTGTTGGCTTTGTAAATAACAATTCCTCCATATAGACAGTCAGTGGATCAAGATACTCTTGATTTATTTATGGGTATTCTGGCTCAGGCAACTCAGCCTCATATCGTGGTATTGCAGATGTTCTCTCTAGGTCTTCAATCAACTTAGAACATGTTTAAATTATACCTAATGAAATTTGTGTCAATAATTGTACTGGATCAGATAATGGGGAAGAGTGTCTGATCATATCCATATCATAGTAGTTTTTGAAAGCATTATGAGCACAAGAATATTGACTTTGAAAGTAGAAACCATTCAATGCATCTATTATTGGGTCACATGGTGCTCTAGGTGGTAGAGTTGTTACTTCTGATATTTCATGTGTCTTATTATGATTATCAGCCCAAATGTGATCCAAATTCCATTTCACAATATAAATTGAATTAAATCATAAGGGTAGATTCTCAAAATGTGTTAACACCTCCTCTATTTTAGATTCTGTGATTTGAAGATGAATCGGGGGAGAACTTCTGGATCTGAAATAGGGTTTGTATCATCCATATTTCCCTTCATTGATTCATTAGATAATTCCTCCTCCTTCCTATTTTCAACCTGCTCGTAATTATCTCTTAAGAGTGAGGAAAAATATGGTGAAAGGCATTTTTCACTTAGTTGACAACTTTTGCATTTTCCTCTTTGTAGCCTTTCTTAGCATGCAGAGTGTGATTGTCATCTTTGCATTGTGATAACTAGGTTTGTTCTTCCCAAGAAAATAGTGTTGGTTGCTTCGAATAATCAGTCTCAACCGCAACCTTATAGTCTTCATCTTGATAATCATATTCGAGATGGCTACCTATGTCTGGAAGTTCATCTATCATGTACATTGTTAAAGAGCATTTCCCTATATCCTTCTGATTTTGGGCTTCATCTTTGGTTTTGTTGTGGATAGAGTACCTGAAACAATAATTTTTTGTTTTAGGGTCTCCAAGAAGGGCCGCAAACTGCTTGGGGACCTTGATGTTTATTTTTTCTAGAACCAATGGAATAGGAGGTATCTTAACAACAAGTTCCCTTTTCGTTCCAATCATATCCATAGTTTTGTTGACTATGCTTGTCAACATCTCTAATTTTATCTCTGAAGATATCAATTTCTATTTATCTACTTTGTCCTTATTTATTACTTTAAACTTTTCCTCTATGTGTAGAATGTTGGCTTCCACATCAACTGCCATATTTTTCATTTCTTCCAAGGTTGCAAGGTCCCTCTCTCTTAACCAGAATTCCATCTCTGGATCGAAGGTATTTGGGTAGCGCAAGAGATCCAATCCTGGGGGTGGCTTTATCTTAGCAGGTATTGAATGGTATACCTTACTGAACCTAGCTAAAAATTATTGTATTGTCTCCCCTCGCTATCTTTTTAAATGGTTTTACTTCTCTATGATTAGAAAAACATTTCTCATGACCACCCATCTATCTAGGAAAACTTGAGTGAATTGATGAAAATTTTAATGCTTGCAGCTGGAAGATATTTAAACCGAATTTTCACTTTTCCTTGTAATGATAGGGAAAATATTCTAATATGCGCATCATCTTATCCCATGTCAAATAGATCAAGTAAATTGTCAAGATTTTGAATGTGCTTTTCAACGGTGATCTTTGCATTTTCTCCATCAAATCTGGGTAGATTATTGATAAAATTTGAAGGGAGGTAAGGGAGAATAGGAGGAAAAACTAGAGGCTTGTATCTATATGGGACATTTACAGGCATAGGGAGTAGAAAAAGAGGCTTATAACCATTCGATATTTCAGCAAGAGCAAGAGAGGTAGCATGAGGCTCATGTTTCACTAGGTTTTCCACAAGTGCATCTGGGATGTGCACAGGTGTATAAGTATGTACATGGTCTGCAATTCCGGGCTTCAATTTTTTAGGCTCATGAACCTTCCAATGATCAATGTAAAACTCAACAGTGTACCCTTGATCAGGCTTAAAGTAGGATAGAACATAGTTACAGATAAGAACAATAATTTCTTGAATCCAATTTGGGCTTGAATACTTTCTATTTCTAGGCTGACTGGTCATGTTTCAGGTTCTTCCTCTAATGCAGTATTTGCATAGAACTGATATGAATTGGAATCTCCATGTGGATCATTTCAAATTTCTTAAGTATGGTTGTTTTCCACAATCAAAAACTAGATACCAATCTTGTAAAATACTCGAATTATCCAATTTTGATAGGGGTTCCTGAGTTCTGATGAAATATTAATCTTTTCAATAACTCGGTTCCTAGTGGAGTCGCCATTATGTTATCACTCTGTAATTTCTAAAGGTTGAAGGAAAAATTACAGAGGGAAACATCAAACCAACTTTGGAATCCAACACCTATCCATCCTAGACTTAGAGACGGCTCTCTCTATTAGACATAGCTTGATAACTATAAGTGTTGATATTAGGCTAGTTATAGAAATGAGGTTTGTTTGAAGATTTGGATGAGCTAGCAAAAGAGGGCCATTCAGCTATGGATTAAAACAGGTTTAAACAAACTCAAACAGATGAATAATTGATGTCAGGTGCAACCAGGTAGGCTAGCCATCTCAATGGATCTTTACAGTTTGTGAAATGGAAAATAGGAGGAGATTGAGATTCAACAGGAATGCAGAGCAGAACATATATGAATTCTACATTCTGGTCTTAACATGGATGGAAAGTAGACCATCTCTGAGTTCTGCATCCAAGTCTTACAGGGAAAAATAATGTATTGTTTCAAGACTGAGCAAGGTACCTTATGGTAAATCCTACACAAAAATTTATATCCACGGTAAAGAAAGAAAAAAGTATGTAAAACAGAAGAATGACAAATTACATGGGAGAAGCACTTCACCACAGATCATAACACAAGAATCTGGAAAACATAATACTCATTCATTCGTTCAAAACAAAGTTCTTTCAACCAACAGAATCTATTACAATCATTTTTTCCCCTTTCGAGCCTTTATCCCACTTTGCACGGTGCAAAGCTTAACTATTCCTTAGCCATTTAAACTTTAAAACTTGCGATGTGCGATTTGCGATTGGGCCCCACCACATCCCATATCTTAACTTGGCGAATTTAACATTTACCTACCGCGGTAACATTTGAAACTTGTGATGCTCGATGTGTGATCGCATCACATCAAAGATTAAAACATTAAAGTTGTGGGTGCTTACAGGTAAGTTATAAAAAGTGTGAAATGCGGTCTGCGATGTGCTAAAAGTTGGCAAGGGTGAAAACGGCGGAAGGTAAAGAGAAAGGCCTTATCAAGGTTTGTTTGCATATTTTGGCCACTTATAAAGATTTAGGCAGGTCCTACCACATCGCATCAGCAAATGTTTTTTATTTTTCGGTAATGATTTGCAAAGAGAAGTCATAAACTTGCCGGTTGCAGAATGTGGTAAGAGCTTAGATATTTTTGGAGTTTTTCAACACAAGTGGGTTTTATGAGGCAGAAAGTCCGAAAATGGTTATTATGTGGTTTTTGAAGTTCAAAAAGGATTTTTAGAGCATGGGAGTATCAAAAAATAGGTAAAATGAAAGGTAAGAAGAGGGAAGATGAGAAATAATGAACGAAGTGAGATTTAGCACATCATCACAATTAATTAGTTATATTTTCCTTTTTAACTGAATCCAACTGGCAGGTAGATTCTTTTAACCCTTCTAATAGCCAGGATATCCTCTTCACTTCTGAAAATAAATTATAGTCAGGGATTATTATTTTCAACATGGAAAATATAAGGAATAGGCAGTCACCTTGTGATACTATAAAAATACAGGAGTTTAACAGGAAGAGCAACAAAAATTTGGAGGAATGAGTGGGACATATAGAGTAAGTTCACAGTGTGAAGAAAATGTAAATTGAAAGAAACTAAACGTGATGGATAATTTTTTCTAGAATAAAAATTATGTGGATTATATTAGTGTGAGTGATTGTAAAAGATAAACGAGCCTATTAAGCCATAAATTAGTTTCATAGTTTGAAACAGCTTAGCATGAGAACTGATAACCGATAGAGATTATATTAAAGAACATTGATGGTATTCTTAGTTTAAAAATCCTATGAAATAGTATATCAAACTGGAAACATCACATCGATGCCTGTACATATATGATATTCGTGTCTCTAAGACAGTTGTTTCTTATCAATCTAAGGGGTTGGGGCCTCCTGTAAGTGGGTGCTCATAAAATAATTTATGTAAATAAATTCAGTGATTTGAATTTACATCATAATAAAAAAAATCTTTGGTGGTTTTTTATCCTACAATGGTTTTGACGTTAAAAATACTATGTACAATTGTCAATGCATTTTTATTCTGTGATTGTGAGGTATTTAATTAAAGAAAAAAAAAACTTAGAATTACTAATTCAACTCCCCTCTTCTCAGTAATTTTCTATTCCCAATTTTTTTTTTTTTAAGTAGGCTCCTTCAAGAATAGTTTATTTTCTAGAAGGAAAATCCATATGGAATCATGGAAAATCAGGTAAATCACGAAATATCCACAGGAAAAATATGATTTTTTTTCTAGAGTTAATTATGTATTCTGGAGAGTATAAATGTAAGCATATATCATGTCTCTTATTGTTGATGTATGGGTTGTAGTAGAATCTAGATACATGGCTCAAACAAATCCACCTACAGATCTTGATGAAAGGAGAGTGTAGAATAATAATGGAAAGGATAAGAATGAAGTTCTAGTTTGTCTTAACCAATATGAGGTGTTAAATGTGATGCAGTGAAAATTAGCAAAGGAACACTCATAAAATCTCAATAAATTCTACGAAGGAGATGAAAAAGTAAAGCAGGCCAAACTTCAAAGCTATAGAATGAAATTTGAATTTCTTAGACTAAACGATGAGAAAATAATTGTCAAATAATTTCTTAAGGTTGATAAATTATTCAGTATGATTAGAGGGCTAAATGAAGACAATAAGCAATGGCGTAATAGCCCTGAGTTTATTTTACATATAAATAACAAAAATCCAAGGTCAAGAGACACATATTCCAATTTTAATGAGGGGGAAACATTAAAATGGGCATAACTTGTTGTTTATTAATGGCTATGTAAACTGTTATTGGAATTGGAAAAGGAAAAATTCAATAAATGGAAATTAATTAAATAAGTAGACGAAAATAATAGAAATAGAAGATGAAGAGACAAGAATATGAATGTAAGACAAAATGAAGGAAATTGAAGGAAAAATAAAAGGAAAAGGAAACAAAAGGAGAGGGAGAGCATTCTATGCCTCCCTTGGTTACTCTTAGATACTCGTAGTCACTCATAAACTCTTACACACTTACACTATTGGATAATTCTATCATTCACTTGGACATTGAGGCATTATCACTTACACTGGGAGAGAGAAAGAACTTGGAAAAAGGTAAGAAACCAATGGAATTTTTCAGCAGAGAAAGAAAAGGTTTGAAAAATAGCTACAATAAGGGGAAATTATAGGTAGAAGGTTGCATGTGTGATTTCATTTCTGATATTTGGATACATGGAACGTGAATTTGGTTATGTGGTTTCCTTTCTTTCACTGGTGTGGGATTTCCTAGATTGACAGTGTTTTTAGCCTTCCCTTGACATTTCCTGGATAACCATCATGTATTGGGTTCCCCGTTTTGATTAAGGCTTGGATGGTCAGTAGACTTTCAATATTGGTGAGGTAGTATGAGGAAAATTTCCAAGGTTTGAGTGTGTATATGGGATTTCACCTAGAACTATTGATGGATGGGTGGAGACAGGAGAATTCCCCTAGATATGGTGGACAAATTCGGAGGAATCCAAGCTTTTTTTGGTATTAGTAATTTATGGAACCATTGAGTTGAAATCACTATGGTTGAGGGTTGAAGTAGTTTGACCTATGGAAGCCCTATTTGGTTCTATTTTGGTTTAACCTATATGATCCCACTGTCATGCTTGGAATTTTACATGCGGGTGATTGGCTGAAAGAGAGATTTGGTTTAGCCCAATATATGGTACGCTGGCATGTGGAGGTCCATAACTTGGTGGGTTTATGCATTTTTTATTATGTGTTATATATTATTGAGATCAATGAAAAAATTTATAGTTTATTTTGTTTATTTTATGACCCGTTGTTCAAGGGTTCAGTCTCGTTAAATGCTAGTTATAGGAATGGTTAAGTGATGTGCTATTTTTATGGATATTATTCATGTCTTGATAGTTACTGAATGGTTATATGAATGCATGGGTTAAATTTTTTTTGATGCATCTAGGTTGATAGTGCATTGAGCCTTCTTGATGATTTTTTGATGATGTTAAGAAGAGAGTGAGAAGATATTCCTTCATGGCCTATATTTACTATGTTTATCATGTATTTGATGAATTTTTTATCGCGTGTTTGGAAAATTATAAGAAACATATAGAATTATTATTTATCATACAAAATAATTATCATCTTATCTTTAATTATGGAATTTTTTGGGTTGTTCTGGGTAGCCCTGAAAATTTAGAACTAGGTTTCCAACCGTACATTCTAAACAGATGTAGTATTCCAAAATGGGGAAAGTAGAAATACATAACATAAAAGTGGAAATAGCAGCAAATGTCAACACATTACATATAAGTGAAATATAGATCTATTATATTAATTATAACAACAACCAATGAGTACAATATCTCGGGGATCAAATCCCTCAAGCTAGGCAAGAGAAGCCTCCAATGCCTAAAAGCACTAAAACATGTAATACACTACTACACCAAACACTGAAGCAAGTAAAACGTAGTTTTATTGAATAATACTATAGCTGGGAAATATATTTGCATATATATGATGATACCATGCTCATACAAGGCTTAAAATGGGGATCTACTCTCCCACACACTTTTCCTAGATAACCCAACAAGATTTTTCGGAAATACAAAAAAATAAAAATGGTGATCTAAAGCCCTAGGGCTGAAGAATCATGGAAACTAAATCACATAGAGGACGTTTTTGAAACTGATGTAGATCTGAATCACACTCCTCCAATAGAATTTCTCAATGAAAGTTTGATCCCTTCACTGAAGATCTCACTCCCCAAGTGATGCACTGAATCCTCCTTTGAATTTGCTCAATAAAATAACGAAGTTTGAGAGTGAAACTGTATTGCAGGAGATGATGGTGCCTTGGCCCGATTCCAAAATATACTATGAACCACAAGGACCTCCCTTACTGATCTCCCAATGGAAATAAACCTTCCTGCACCGAAACAGAAGCTCAAAAATGGTCCAAATAAAACCTCCACTATTGTACCCTGCAAATTAACACATATCTAAACAAAATATTTACTATAGAAGAATATTTCACTTGGCCAAATGAAAAAATGTAGAAATAAATCTCAATGTACTTATCTTGAGTGGGGACTCGAAGTCCCTCAAGGATGAAGGTGGGATTCCCGCTCTAGAACACCCTTGTGCTAAACAACACTACAATCTTAGCTAAACAACTGAAGAGAGCCACAATTCATAACATACCATAATAAAATAATAATCCAAACATGCCCTCCATGGCTTCCATCCCCTTCCTTATATTCTTCGTGAGCTTCCTCACCTTGGGCACCACTCATTAAAGCCACTACTTCCATGCAAAGGATCTCCCTTATGAATTTCCACTACTTCCGTACCAGTGCTATTGATTTGGTCAAATTTGACCCAGTACACATGCTTCATCCCTTGTTCATACATAAGGGTGCTTTATTCAACTCATTTTATGTCCTCCATTCATATTTTGAGTGGTTTTATTCCTACTAAGGGTATTTATGGGTATCCCTACCCTCTTATTCCTCTAAATAAGAGGAAAAATAAAAAATTAATATTCCAATTAGTTGCATTCTAACTTAGGAATATTGCAATCCTCCCCTCCCAAATGTTTCCTATCCTGAAGAAACTACAAGGACAGATCTGAAAAATGTAGGAAACCTTCATTCCCATGTGAAGCTCCAATATCCAAGCTATCGTCCATATAAAATGAATCACCCTCCAGAATGGTAATTCATAGAAAAAATCCCCCCACATGCTCCTGAGAGGCATCTCTCAAATTCTCAAATTACCCAAATGGCTCATCCCATAAGGAAACAAGAGGCCCAATGTAGCAATCATGGATTGTCAAATGTTCTCCTTGAAGTATGAAACATAATAAATGTGGAGAATCTCATCTCTTATAGGAATATCCAATCCATGTGTCATATCTCCAATCATGCCTTCAACAATGATAAGGACATCATCAACATATGGGATCACAATCAGAGTCATGCTCGCTACCATGTGTAATACTGGAGAAGGAAAATGGTCCCTCAAGTGCAACCAACGCAGTTTGACTCATAACTGCATCGTAATATCGCATGATGAGTGGTTTCCCAACCAATTTCTTGCTGCCCCAATCTTCTCACATGATTGGAGAAGGTTTATTATGTATGGTGCAAATTTAGCACACCCTGAATAAGGTATCATTTCCCCGACATCTCCCATAGAGTGGCCATCATCAATACTTATTATGGCCCTAAATAGATCATGAATTATATAAGAAAGAGTTCCCCCTTTTGGAGAAATGTCATGAACATGAATGGTAAGGAAATTAAAATACATAGTAAATGAATCATGATGTACATAAATACAATCTTTACCATGTACTTGGTTCAAGCTAGTAAGGTGGCTCATAGATGCGCCTCCCCTCACTTCTAATGAGAAAGGAAGTGATTCTGATAACTCTACCAAATATGTTTGTCTCTCCTCATCCTCCAAAAAATCCATGCATCTCCTCATATGATGGTGCATCTCCTCTTTGAATCCTTCCCAACATGTTATAGGGCCTCTGAAATTGTTTCCTTCAGTTGCATTATTTGCGTTATTTGCAGTGCGGTTGCAATGGGTTTTCACATGTCGTTTTAAGGATTGGTTTTCATTTGTTGGGGATATTCCCTTCACATTTGAGAGATCCATTGGTTGGGATCATCATATTGTATAGATCATATCAATCCTTCCCATGCAAGATCTTGGTAGAGAGATCAAAGAGATGAGAATGGAAATAATCAAAGAATCGTATAAGAGATTTCATCTTGGAGAAATCTTTGGCATCTCTCACCACTGGAATGATCAATGAGTGCATTACCCACAAGTTTCCCAATGCTCTACCATGCCTACCTTTTTGGCCGTGGGAAATGAAGGGTTTCAAGAGCAAGCATCCCTTGAAGACTATTTTGAAGAATATGAGTCTCAAAATCAGAGATTAAAAGATCAGCTGAGTTTTCAAGAGTTTTGTCACTTAAAGGACAAAAGAAGACTAAGGCATCAGCATAGATATGGTGGATTCACTCATAATCATGATCAACATCACTCTATGGGCAGATTCTTTCTACCCAATTTTGATAGGTCATCCAAGTGTTCTGCAAAATCATGGGTAGAAAAACTTGACATCTACTTTTAGTTGAAAAAGGTTCCAGATATGGAAGCTATCAATATTGCAGCACTGCACTTTGAAGGTGAATCACATGACTGGTGGTTCCATGGCTTATCAACATTGGCTCATGCCAGTATGATTGCTTCTTCAGAGTTCACTAGAAGGCTGGTGGAAATATTTGGCAGAAGAGATCCATAGGCACCATTCACGAGCCTTGAAAAATTGAAACAATCAAGTAATACAGAGTCTTATATTTCTAAATTCTTGAGATTATTTGTTATGCTTCCTGATTTGTCTACTGCAAGAAGGGTGTACATGTTCATCGATAGTCTAGATGAACCTCTTCATGTGTTGGTGAAATATACCAAGCCCACTACCTTACATGATGCCATTGAGAGGGCTAGAGACCTTCAAGATGCCTTGCCAAAAGCAACGTAAATTTTTCAGCACAAGCCCTCTTTTCATTCTAAAGGAAAGGAGGAGAAATCTTCTCCTTCAAATGAGAGCTCGTTCAAGAATCCTCTTGATATTGAGATCCGGAGAGAGCCAAGGAAGAAGAATCCATGCTTCACTTACCAAAATTCATGGGCACCTGGACATAGATGTGCTACTGTAAAATCACATTACATAGAGGTCTTCTTAGATTTTGAGGAGGAAGAAGAAGATGATGAACCAAGAAGAGGTCACAGCACTGACACTGTTGAAGGATATCCAACACCTTCAGGAGATGGAAATGGAGCATTTTCTCCTATTGGAGGAACTCATGCATTTTTTAGAGGAGTACCTAAGTACTCAACCTTAAGAATTCAAGGTTCAATCATGAATCAGAGGGTTTCTGTATTGATTGATAGTGGGGCTACCCACAACTTCATTGATGCCCATATTATGCAGAGGAGGGAAATATTCACTAACAATTTTGATGGATTACATGTTTTGCTACCAGGAGATAGAACAATCCAGTGCATGCATTATGTCCCATCACTTTCACTCACCATGGATACCTACACTTTGGTTTATCACTTCTTTGTGGTCAACATATCAGACACCAATGTGATTTTTGGTGTTCAATGGTTGATTACATTAGGGAAAGTCACCACTGATTGGGAGGCTTTGAAAATGGAATGGGTGGACAAGAAGAGTGGTGAATCTCAAATGATCAAAGGTATGCATACTTACCCCTCACATACCACTTCCACACAAAAATATGAAATGGAATTGCGTAGTGGAAGCAAGGACATTACAGTCACATCTATCATGTTCATCAGATTTCTGCATGGGACCAGTTATCTAGAGGAAAACCATCGGGGAGGCCACCTGATTCAGATTTTGTGAGGAATAACTCACAACATGATGCTCCAAGATTATATCTAGGAGGGATTGGAGCATTATAAGACAAAGCTACAACACTGTGAGTCTTGGGTAAGCTCAAGAAGGAGGGAGATCTGCTTCCCTTATCATCATCACTCACTCTCATTTCTAGTTCTGCGCTATGGGAGAAGAAGAGTGGAAGGAATGGCCTTCCAACACACACCTTTGGCATGGGATATGTCAAGGAGGAGAGAAACAACATGACAAATATTTTTCTTGATACACCATCAGCGTTGTCATTGTTCAGCAGTGTAGATCTATACTGGAAATCCAAACTATTGGTGGATTATTCCAAAGATATTCACACTTGTATGATACTTGATGATCATCTGCATGAAGAGGGCTACTTAGTCCAAGGAGGATTCATCTATCATCATGGAAAGATCTTCTTGTCTAGAGCCTCCAAGCTCAAGCAAAAGTTACTACAAAGAGCATACAAAGAGTTATCTTTCAGCCGTATGTACTACATGGATATCTACAACATCATATTGAGGAGCTTCGATTGGGAAGGCTTGAAAGAAGAAATAAATCAGAATTTTCATGAATGCATGAAATATGTGGAGTTGGAGCAACAACATGAATCCATGAAGGGGTTATTTCAGCCATCTCTTCCTTATTTTGAGAGAGGAGAAATATCCATGCACCACACCATTTGTATGAGGAGTATTGTTGGTGAAGAATCTGATCATGTAAATCAATTTCTATTTTCTGATTGTACATATTATTTCACCATGTTTATGCAGACCATGACTCCAAGGAGGAGTAATATATCATGTAAATCTCATTGAAAACTTTGGGCCACACAAATGTCTGAATTTGGACACTCCCTTGATGAACAAAGGGAGATTTTTAATCATGACGGGTGCTTCCCAAAGGCACCAAACATATCTCACACTTTTAGCCATAGTGATATGACAAGTGCAGCAAGTAAGTGGTGTGGAAACCACTTACCATAACTTTATTCGAGGTAGGCAGGAGATGCACTATGCTGGTACCATATGTGGGACTATGACCCACCTCCACATGCTCAAATTTATGTTTTTATGTATGTATTTTTTCTCTCATACATTGATGATATAATTGTACTTTTTATGGGAATGTATGGAGGGAGGTCAGGAGGCATGTATGTACCACATGGGATGGAGACTCTCTATGTATCTTATGCTACATGGTCTAGGGAGAGCATTGGTTCAAACATGTCTATTTCATTTGAGTTATTGACTCCTTATGGGATGGGTTATGTACATCTCATGAGATATTTGGAGGAAAAATTCATGGAGGGTTGGATTGGTGAACACTTAGCTTATGGAGGAAGCTTAACACATTATGGTGTCACCAAGGGAGGAGGAGAAGAGTTGCAACACTCACCTTATCAGTTTCTTGAGGATAAGAAAATTTTTGGAGGGGAGGACTATAATATTCCCAACTAGCACAAGCTAATGGGAATATTCAATTTTTTTTCATTTTTTTGTTTCATGAAAAAATGTGTAAGGGAGGATCATAAAACTCCTAAAATAGTAAATAAATCAATGCCACATGTGAACAAAGCTAAATCTGGGCTATCTAAATAAACACCCTTATGTGTGAAAGGGATTGAATCTTTTGACTGGGTCAACCAAGACCAAATCAACAGCGTTGTCTAGGAGGAGTGGCCATCATTGAGGCACAACGCAGTTTTTGTTGGAGGTGGCTCATGTGAAAAGAGATATTTCATTGAGATGGTTTATGGTTTTGCAAGCTCTCAAACATATAAAATGAAGAGGAGGACAGCATGAGAAGGGTGGTTAGTGATTATGTTATTTCTGAAGATTTTGTCTGTTTAGACATTTCTTATTCTTCTTGTTGTTTAGCAAAGAATAGTGTTGTTTAGCACTGGGTGTTCCTGAGCGGGAATCCCACCTCTTTCCTTGAGAGGCCTTTTGGAAGAGTCTTTCATTTCTTGTCCACTATCAGGCATTTGGCAAAGCTTTCCTTCCAACTACAAGGTAGATCCTGTTGAGGGTTTGGTTGTCTTTGTAAGCTGGAGCAAGTGGATGCTAGATCTACTCAAATATAGGCCAATGTAGTGCCTCTTTTCAGTGGGGAAGGCTTATATCCCATTAGCAAGAGAGTATTGGATGATTGGAGCTACATTTTCAGATCTTGGTTTGAGGTCAAACATGTTCTAGAGCCTACATCGTATTTTCCATTCCAGGACTACATTATTTGTAAAGGTGCAGTTGCAGGGTCTTTTGGCACATCTTTTGGAGGATTGGTTTTCATGTGTTTGGGATCTTCCCTTCACATTTGAGATCCATTGGATGGGATCATCATATTTTATAGATTAGATTAGATCGGAAGCTGCATATATTCCTAAATATTTCTGCAGATATGAAGCATTAGATCTCAGATCTACTCCATGTACTTCAATTGTTGTTGAAAACCCCAAGGAGAATTTGAAGAGGAGCCTATCTAGTGTATAGATCTAATATAGATCTAAATTTTTGTACAGAGATCTTCTCTAGATCTAAAGTGTAATCTACAGCTTTTTCAGCCAATAAAAATAATGTTGTCAATTTATTTCAGTCTTAATACATGATTGCAACACCTCATTTTTTAGGATTTCATTATGTAAAACTCTTCTATTCTTGTTCTACATCTTATGTGCTTCAATATAAATGTGATTTTCTAATGTAAATGTAAATATTGAGCCTCCATATGGGCCTCCTGCTCTTACTTAGATGATCTATGTTATTTATTTGCATAATCTATTTCAGTATTGTTGCATTCCATTTTGGGGATATTGTAAGGTCCTCGGAGTATTCCACTAACAACTTGGATCTCCAATATTGGTCAATACTAAAAATGAGAGAGCTGTTGATCTATCATGTAAATTACTTATCTTGTTGTTTCTATCTTCTTTTTCATCTCCCATGCAAAATTCATACACCAGGATGCTGCAATATTGCCTTTGCTTCTCCTACTACAACTTCTCATGCTCTATTGAACGTGAAAATTTTTCGAGGCTAGCCTTCCATGAGAAGCTATCACCTATCAAAAACATTTTGAGTTTGGCCAATATAAGCATGAGTGGCCACCAATGTCTACCAAATGTGGAAGAGTCCTTCCTATGTGGAATTATCTTTTAATTCTCTAAAGCCATGGAGTGGTCTCCCTGCATCATGATGGTTCCATCCATCCCTGAAACATCTTCTCTCAGCGCATGATGTTTGGTGAGAGTGAGTAATAACGATATTGGGGTAATGTCTCCCTACTCCTTGAGTCTACAACAGACTCTACATTGTGTCAAGTCCTCCCAAGGTTCTCACCCCTCCAGAATCTATGAATGGTGCCACCTGATGTGAGGCATCTATCATCAACTCCTAATCTGGTGGTCTCGTAGGTGGAATGCCTCCATTTAATGAGAAATAAATGTCAAGAGTAGATGACATACACGAGTGGACTGGTTGGTCCCTATTCTCACTGTGAAAATCAGTCTACCTCTTTTCTGCATCAACCTCCTGAAATCGATAGGGGTGTCTGCTCCTAATTATAGGATGTTGGCCATCCTCCCTATCTTCCCTTTTCATCTACAAAATCTCACAATATATAAATGATGGAACATGTTGCTCATGGATTTTTCCTTGATCTAAACGTATAAAATTCTTTGGAACTCCTTGTAAGGATATAAGGGCTCCTCTAATTGGAGCAATTTCACCATCTTCCTCTCCATGAGGTACTAGATCTGCTCCCGATGTGACATTTTTGTTACCTCTTTCTTTCTCTTCCCCTTCATCCTGAATGGAGGTTACCTCATAATCATTAAGAGGCTTCTTTTCTTGATCCTCTTTTGAAAAATATATTTCCATGCCTTCCTTTTGAGAATAGATCTCCTCCTGAAGTGGGGATCTTACCTCTAGCAATGTATTCTGCAAGTTTCTAACTCCTTCAATAGCATTATGGAATGGATTTGGGTTTATGTATCCTTCCAAATCATGAAAAGGTTTTGTTTTTTTAGGCTTGGCTAGCTCAACCAAGGATGTTTCAGAATGTTTTATATTAAATATTTTCACTAACCACCTGGTGAAATTTTCATAAGTAGATACATTTACATGATTCAAGGAAGAAGCTTCATAAAACCACTAGGAATAAGCCTTACCTTCAAGATGCAGTGTTGTTGCTCTAATGGATTCATCTTTTAAAACTTGGTGCTACTGCAAATACGTGTCTAGCTCCTTCACTCAAGCCCTACTTGTGCATTTAGGTGACCCATCAAAAGTAGGTAGAAAGAATCTACTCGAAGCATGCTGCTTGCACCTCTTACTTATATTATGAATTCTAGGCCTTCTATCCTCCTTGATCTGGAAAAACCTTTGGAATTTTATTTGATCTTTGAACCTCTGAGATTGAGATTCATACTCTTGCAAATAATCACCAAGAGTCTCCTCCTTTGATCCATATCCTTCCTCCATATATCTTGTTATGAATGTAGGCATAGTAGAGCGTTGTATATATGATTATGTGGCTGAATTCTCACACCCATAATATGAAGAAATAGATATTTCTTCACATGTAATACTTTTTGAGGGATATTCATGTCTTTCCCTCCTCATTCCATTGATTTCTCTATTAATCTCATGCATAGTTTGGAGAAGAAGTTTTGAAAACTTCTTTCCCTCCATTTCTCCAAATAATGGATTCTTGCGTTTATCCCTTTTGTGAGTCTTCTCATTTATTTGAGAAGCTTCTTCTTCTTATGATAACATGGATGCAATGTCTTCACAGGCTAAGCCAAAATGATGCTATAATTCCACTGTAGTATTCCCAAATGGGGACGCAACAATATAGCACATAAAAGTGGAAATAACAGAAAATGTCAACACATTACATATGAGACAAAGATAGATATATGGTATTAATTATAAAAACATCAAATGAGTACATTATCTTTGGGATCAAATCCCTCAAGCTAGGCAAGAGAAGCCTCCAATGCCTAAAAGCACTAAAACATGTAATACACTGCTACAAAAAATATTGAAGCAAGTACAATGTAGTTTTATTAACTAATACTGTAGCTAGGAAATATATTTTCATATATCCGATGATACCATAATAATATAAGGCTAAAAATGAGGATCTAGGATCCCACACACTTTTCCAAGACAACCCACAAAGGGTTTTCGGAAATACACAAAAAATACAAATGGTGATGTAAAGCCCTAGGGCTGAAGAATCAATGCAATAGGAGCACATAGAGGAGGTGGTTGAAATTGATGTATATATACATGGGACTCCTCCAATACACTCTCTCAATGAAAGGTTTATCCTTTCACTGAAGATATAACTCGCTAAGTGATGCACTAAATCCTCCTTTGAATCTACTCAATAAAATAACGTAGTTTGAGAGAGAAACTGTGATGTAGGAGCACAAGGACCTTCCTTACTGATCTCCCAATGGAAATAAACCTTTCTCCATTGAAACAAAATCTCAAAAATGGTGCAAAGAAACCCTCCACTGCTGCACCCTGCAACTCAACAAATATCGAAACATAATCCGCACTGTAGAAGAAGTTGTTTCTTGGCCAAATGCTAGAATGTGGAAATAAATATCAATTTACTTCTCTTGATTGGGCACTCGAATTACCCCAAGGATGAAGGTGGGATTCCTGCTCGATAACACCCTTGTGCTAAACAACATTGCAATATTATCTAAGCAGTCGAAGAGAGCCACAATTCATAACCGAACATAATCAACTAATAATCCAAACATGCCCTCCGTGGAAGCCATCCCCTTCTTTATATTCTTGGTGAGCTTCCTCACCTTGGGCCCCACTCATTAAAGCCACTACTTCCATGCAAAGGATCTCCCTCCAAAACTATGCTATCCCTCATTGAATGTCCACTACTTTCATACCAACATTGTTGATTTGGTAAAAGTTGACCCAGTCCACATGAATCATCCCTTTTTCATACATGAGGGTGCTTTATTCAGCTCTTTTGATGTCCTCCATTCACATTTGGAGTGCTTTTATTCCTAATAAGGAGATTTATAGGTTTCCCTACTCTTCTATGCTTCTAACTAGGAAGTAAAATCAAAATTTAATATTCCAATTAGTTGCATGCTAATTTATGAATATTACAACAGAGAGATCTCAACTATAATCATTAGAGGAAATTTTAGCCTAAAAGTGCCCATGAAATTTTTATGTAATTTACATGTCATTACAGTAAACCAGCAAAATTATTTAAATTTAAAAAGAGGTACATGTAAATATTTTTTAGGGAAAAGAAGAAAAACTACTTTTTTAATTGTATTCTAGGCTTATCTCCTTATAGGTCTACTCAAATTTCAAGTGTAGACCCTAGTTTCATTTAGAATTAAATTCAACATCAAAGGAGTACCCATTACGCATACATTTTAGAAGACTCACATTCATAAAAAATGAATATACATTAAAAAAAATGTGTTCAAAAAGCATTTTAAATGTATCTTCAATTTTTATTATTGCGGGTACTCGTTGGATGTGGAATTTAATTCCACATCTTAAAAGTCTCTACACTTGAAATTTGAGTAAACCTATAAGGAGATAAGCCAAAAATACAATTAAAAAATATATATATATTTTTTTCTTTTCCTCAAAAATTCATAACTCTTATTTTATTATTTTAAATAATATTTTATTTTTTTTCTTAGGATGCCAGTTTTAAGGTGAAATTTCCTCTAATGCACATGGAGGAAGGCATGTGCATGTGGTTATAGGTTTTCAACTACATGTACAACTTGGCATGTGTGTGACTGAGTTGTAGGTTCAGGAAAGAGAAAGTTCCAACACATGGAAAAAACATCAACAAATGTCGTCTAGTATCTATGTCATCTGGTGATACTTTGAGGTTCTAATATGGTTCTATTTTTTACACCCCACTTCCATAACTAGAAATTGGATGTTGGGTGATGTCATAGTAACTTTCATCTCATGTGTACCATGGAGAGCTTGTAACAACAAGTACATGTCTTGTGGGGTGTTGCAAGTGGTATTTGAGTAAGTTTGGAACACTTGACCTTGGGGTGTAGATTATTATGCATGCATTTTTATTGTTTGTATGTTTATCATGGATTAATTTTAGATACTTATTTTTATGGTTATGCTATCCATGTATGGGTTGGTATGCTTGTGATGTTGTATCATTCTAATTTGGATTGACATGTGCAGATGAAATATCCTCCCTTGAGATACATTGATGCATGATTTTGATTATGTTTTTATTTAGATAATAATGTCATATTGTAGGAAATAGAAGGATAATAGATGAAGAGAAGAATAGTTGAGTACATTTCAGATGACTTTTCATACATTTAAGAAGAGATATTAGTAGGATGGGAGGGATGAGTTGAGAGCATGGAGAGGTACATTCTCCTAGTTTGGAAGACACATTGAGAAGTTTGAATGATGAAATTGTGAGTTGCAATGTGTATAATAAGAATTTTATTGAGGTATAGCAAATAATTTCCAGATCTCAAGAAAATCAAGTCGAGGCTAATGTAGTGATTCTTCATAGGCTTTCAAATTTTTAGAGGCAGGGACAACAAGGGATCAGTCATGGACAAGGAAGAAATACTAATGGTGTAGATGGAAGTAGGTCTCAAAAATAGTACATGATGGAGAAATATGATACAATAAAGGGTGGAAGATCCTTGAATACACTTGAGAGGATGGCTAGCACTCATGGGTTTTATTATATCTCTGGTTCTGAGAGACATGATTTCCATCACTGCCAAGATCCTTGTAGGAGGAGTGAGAAGGGATAATTTTCACAAGAATTCAAGAAATACAAACCTCATACCTTTGATGAGGAAATCATGAACTCACAAAACGCATAAGAATTACTTCTTGGGATGAATAAATTCTTTAGATTGCATGATCACTTAGAGAACTTGAAATACAAAAAATATACCTTCAGTCTCAAAGGAAAATAAGCTATTTGGTGGGAATATGTTAAGCATGTCAGAGGTATCATACAAGACGATCTAATTCAGGATGAGTTTGAGATACTCTTAAGGAAGAAGTACTCGTGTGAGAGATATTATGAAAGAAAGGCCAATGAATCCTATGAGCTTAATATGGATTCCATGATAGATAAAGATATACAACCGAATTTATAGAGTTGTTGAGATTTGTACCCTACCTCAAGGATGAGAAAGAGAATATCGGAACGTTCATCAGTGGATTTCTAGTAGAATTGAAGGACTCAACTAAGTTCGATGAACCTGGGTCATTGGAGGAAGTGATCATAAAGTTGAAGCATTGTTATAATAAGTCAAAGTGTATGCTCGATTTTAATCATGACTGAAAGGTAATGAGAATACTAAAGGAAAATTAGTCAATAAGTGAGGAATATCTCAGGATGAAGGTGAAAAGGAAAATTTTGAACCTCATAAGAATTTAAATGCAGCCGAGAGAGCACAAGGGTCTCAGCCTAAGGAGTAGAAAAACACCTAAATTTTCTTTCTTTGGGTACATAGAGCAGTCCTTTGGGTATGGACTAGATGCTCATTCATAGGACCATGGTGGATTGCTATGATAAGATCGTGGAGTGCTTGGATGATAATGGAGAAAATAGAATCTTGTAGGGAAAGAATAATACTACATTAGTGATGATGGTTGCAACTATGCAACCTAAGAGGAGCCACAAGAAAGGATGTTTATTGTTTGTAGTGTAGGTTTCTAGTGACAAAGGGAAGGGAGATTAGGATGATGATGTCTTGAATAAATATCTTATTTTTTGATAGTTTTAAGTTTTGTTTCCTGTAAATATCTAAAAATATCTGCCTCATAGGGACGTGGACTTCCCTATTGAGTTGATGATAGGAGAAACACCAACATCTAAGGCACTGTTACAGTTCATTTTTCCATATCTGCTAAAATGGCCTCGAAACTAGATCAATCAACACCCTTGAAACCTTGTTATCATCCCTTTGTAAAGCCTCAAGAATTGTCTCTCCAAAAAGTTCAAGGGTTATGGGTTTATCATCTCCAAAACCCATTTTTTTACCCATCACACCTTGTCTTCTATTCCACTTTCACTAGTTGCATGTTGCATAATTGGGCACCTACACTGATAAACTCAAGTTATCTTTTCTTTAAGTGTTATGGTTATATGATTTTGGGAAAAATAAATAATAATTACAAAACTTATTTTTCCATAAACTTCTAAAGTGGTTTTATCCATTTACTGTTGATCAGGATATCGAATTCATATCCTAGAGACCTTATCTCCTATCCCAAGATCCTATCTTACCTCATATGTGGCTCTAAGTCCTAGATTGGTAAAACCAAAACTACCCTATAAATTCATTGCCTCTGATAGATTATGGGGTGGATTTTGGAGACTCTTGACTATGCCCTGATGCTTCTACTTTTCACCTAAGGATCAATTAATATCCTTGACTTGTGATTAAATGATTTTTTTATGGATAAGTAAGGACATGTTTTGGTGGGAGGCATCTACATTGTCAATAACTACAAAAGTGTTTTAATATTTTCCTACATTTCATTATTACAGCAAGTTTTGTTTTCCTATACTTGTATTTATTTTATGCTAATGTATTTCAATGCCCTCTTGAATCATTGATTAGAGATATTGGTATATGTTATGTATATCTTATCCTTATCTTTATTGTTATAATTGTTTTGTAGGTCCCATTTAATTTAATTTTAGCTAGAGATAAAGTTCACAAGCCAAGAAAAGAGGAGGACTCGTGTTGGACTCCAAGTAGGATTGCTCCTCCATTTCCTAATTTCTCTAATAAAAACTCAAGTACTTTGTTTTATGTTGTTTCTAGATAATACCAATACATCTATGGAAATCACCTCTGTCTGTAGAAGTATTTTTCCATATAAAATAAAACATATAGGATGAGCACTTTAGAGTTAATGGAGCTGAAGTTGCAACTGAAAGAAATTCTTGATAAGGGATACATAAGGCGAAGTGTGTCTCCTTGGGGTGCACCACTATTGTTTTTAAATAATAAGGATGATACTCTTATATTTTGCATTGATTACAGGCAATTGGGTAAGGTGAATATTTAGAGCAGTTACCCATTGCTGCAAATTGAACTTTTTTTTAATTAGCTGAAGGGAGCAACAATATTTTCAATGATTGATCTGAGATCAATATATCAACTAGTGCATATCAAAGGGGAATACATATACAATACTACATTTTATACAATTTATGTGAACTATGATTTTATGGTGGCTCCTATATTTCTTACCAATGCTCCAACCACCTTCATGTGTTTGTTGAAAAATGTGTTGTGCCCTTACCTAGATAATTTTTTGATAGTCTTTGTTGATGATATATTTCTATATTCAAAGAATGTGAAGGAGAATGCAAACCACCTCTCAGTAGTGTTGAGATTGTTGAGAGGTAATAACTTGTATTCCAACCTCAACAAGTGTAGTTTCTTTCAGAATTGGATTCATCAAATGGGACATGTTTTTTCTAAAGAAGAGATAGTAGTGTATCTAGGAAAGATTAAGGCTATCACGAAGTGTCCAGCTTCGAAAAATGTGGATGAGGTCAGATCGTTCATGGAACTAGCAGGTTGTTAGAGAAGGTTTATTGTGAAATTATCTAAGTTTTTCTATCCTATCTCATTTTTGCATAGGAAAGGGAAGAATATTGAATGAATGACCGAGTGTGAAACTAGTTTTGATTAGTTGAAGCATTTTCTTACCAATGCTCTAGTTTTGAAGATTGCAGATCCTAATAAGGATTTTGTAGTTTGTATAAATTCCTGTAAGGAAGGAATCAGTGGATTCCTTAGGTAGGAAAGGAAGGAAATTTTATATGAATCAAGTAAGCTTAATGAGCATGAGAATAATTATGTGACTCATGATCTTTAGTTGGTAGCTACCATTCATGCATTGATGATCTAGATAAATTTATTCCTTGGTAGAAGGTTCACCTTAATGAGTGATCATAGTGGACTCAGGTACTTGTTTGACCAACCCAATATGAATGAAATGCAAGATATATTTTTGGATAATCTCAATGAGTTTTATTTTGAGATCGGGTACATCAAAGGAAAAGAAGACAAGGTCATGGTTGCTTTTAGTAGAAGAGTATGGGTGAATCATATTTTGGATGTGAGCTCTTATGGGGAATATTTACAGGATATATCTTACATGCAAGGAAGAATGATGAAAAGTAATAGCAACTGAAACAGAGTAAGGAGTATCACATCATAACAGATGGCTTGGTAAGATTTAGGAGTAGAATTTATGTGTGAGATAAAAATGAGTTATAGAATATTAAATTGAGTTTTTATAAATTTCAAGTGATATTAGAAACACCAATGATACTGGAAGACCTTGAAAACTATTAAGAAGTTATACTATTTTACTAATTTGTAGAAGTAGGTGGCTAAGTTTGTTTCTAAGTGCTTGGACTGTCAGCAACTGAAATTTGAATGCAAGAATGTAATTGGTATATTGCAGCCTATATTTATTCTAGAATGGAAATTGGAGGTCATTTCTATGGACTTGATTACAATATTATTGAGGATGTCGAGACAAAATTATTCCATCATGGTTGTGGTTCATTTACTTAGCAAGATATCTCACTTTATTGTAGTGAAGTGTACTAATTCAGTTAGTGAGGTAGCTCATATCTTAGTTAGGGATATAGTGAGCTTACATGGACTTCCCAATAATATTATATCAGATAGAGATGCCAATATTACTTCTAGGTTTTCGAAGGACTTGTTCCCAGGCTTCGGTAAAAAGTTAGCCTTAAACACAACTTATAATTCAAAGACATATGGGCATAGAGAGAGGTTTAATAAGATCCTTGAGGATATGTTGAGGATGTACGACATGCATCAACTGAAGAAGTGAGAGGAGTATCTTGTATTGGTAAAATTTATTTATAACAATGGGTATTAGTAATCCTTAAAGATGAGTCCATTTCAGGCTCTTTATGAATATATTTGAAATACTTTTGTCTGTTGAAGTGATCCAGTGAATAGGGTGTTTATTGGACCGAATATGTGGGAAGATATGGATCAGGTGATGGATGTTATTAAGGGTAATTTAAAGACAGCACAAGCTATCAAGAAGAGTTGCATGTTAGCATAAAAAAATCAAGGATTTTTGGGTTGGGGAGAATGTGTAATTATGCATCAAGACCTAGAGGAGATCCTTAAGGAATAAATTGTTTTCCAAGTTGACTCCCTACTATTAAAAGCCTTTTGAGATCCTTTAGAGGATTGTAATAGTGGTATAGAAACTTGCACATCTAACATCAGTGAAAGTTCATGTTGTTTTCCATGTTAAAGATATATGTATAGGATTTTAAGCATGTGATTGATAGGTTGTTATTGAAATTGGAACCAAACGGAGAGTTCCATCCAAATCCATAATGCATATTCTAGTGGAGCCAACTCATTCTCCAAAACTTAGTAATAGAGCAAGTTAAAGTGCAGTAGAAGCACTTTAGGCTCTATGAAGCTACATGGGAGATAGTTGATCAGACGCATGGATTATATCCTTCTTTATTTTCTGGTTGAAGCGAATGAGATTATGGTGTATATACATATGGATATGTGTGTCATTGTAAATATTACATCAAGTTGTGTTATAAAGCACCAATAAGCAATATGTTTGTCATGTTTTCATATTTTTAGCCGTTGAAAATGTAAATACTGCATCAAGCTATGTTTGTAAAGCTCCATAAGCAATATTGTTTTTTGGTCTTTAGTGTCATAGAGAACCAAGGACAATGTTCCCCTAAGGGGGAAGGACTTATAACCACACTGAGTTGATTTTCCATGTAAAAACCTAAAATCCAATGTCATGGGACACATATTCCAATTTGAATGAGGGGAAAACATTATATTGGGAATCACTTGTGGTTTATTAACAAGTATGGAAATTTCATTGGAATTGGAAAAGGAAAAAAGGAAAAAAATGGAAATTAATTAGAGGAAGAAAGTAAAATAGGAGAAAAGGAATATCAAGGGACAAGAATATGCATGCAAGAGAAAATAATGGAAATTTAAGGAAAAATAAAAGGACAAGGAAGAAAAAGGAAAGAGGGAACATTCTATGCCTCACTTGGTTACTATTAGATACTCTTAGTCACTCTTACACTCTTGGAGCATTCTAGCATTCTCTTGGAAATTGAGGCATTGTGACTTGGAATAGGAGAGGTAAAACACTTGGACAAAAGAAAGCAAGAAAAGGAATTCATGGGAAGTGAAAGAGAAGGTTGGAGAAGCAGCTAGAACATGAAGAAATTGCAGGTAATAGGTTGCATGTGTTATTTCATTGTTGATATTTGGATGCATGGTACATGCATTTGGTTATCTCGTTGCCTTGCTTGATTGAAAGTGGTTTCATCCTTTACTTGTAATTTCATGGATATACATGGTGTAGTGGGTTCTCTATTTTGACTAACCTTTGGATGATCGATCGACATTGGATCCTACAGAGGTGGTCTTAGGAAAATTTCCAAGGGCTGAGGGTGGAAATGGGATTTCTAATGGAACTCTTGATGGATGGGTGTTGATAGGAAGATTCCTGAAGAAAGTTGAAGGCATCCAAAAATATTTTGATATTAGTGATTTCTAGAATAGTTGAGGTGAAATCACTGTGGTTTAGGATTTAGGTAGTTGTGCATATAGAATCATTTGTTATTTCCATTTGTTTTAACCCATATGATCCCACATTCATGCTAGGAATATCACATGGGGTGATTGGATGAAAGAGAAATTTCATTAAGATAAATCTATTCATATTTTATTATGTGTTATTTATTATTAATATCAATGAGCACACATATTGGTTATCATGTCTAGTTTATGACTACTTTTCCTTGGGTTCATTCAAGTTAAATGTTGGTTATAGGAATGGTTAAGTGATGCTCTCTTGTTATAGATCTTATCATGGCTTGATAAGTTCTTGAATGGTTATATGAATGCATGGGATAACTATTGTTTGATGTAGCTAGATTGAGAGGGAATTAAACCTTCTTGATGATTCCCTGATTAAGTTAAAAATACAATGACGATATATGTATTCATGAACTATATTTATTATGTTTACCATGTGTTTGACGAAATTTTTATCATGTGTTTGGAAAATTATGACCAAGATGTAGCCTTAGTATTTATCATACAAACTTATTATCCTCTTATTTTGAATTATGGAAAGTTTTGGGTTGTTCTAGGTATATTTCCTATAGCTAGCACTGAAAATATGGAACTCGGTTGCTAAATGCACCATGTAAACTAAGATATATCGGTTACAACCACATCGAGGATGTCTTGTGTCTGTTGCGAGAGCTTTCCAACTGCATGCATAACTTTTCATGTGTGTGACTGGGATGTATGATTAGGGAAAATAATTTTGTAGCCCATGGCATGAAAATCAACATATTTTTTCTGGTATCTAGGTGATGTGGTCTTCTTGGAAGGTTGTCGTATGTTTCTGGTTTGTAGGCCCCACTTCCATAACTGGAAATTGGATGATGGGTAATTTCATAGAAACTCTTAGCTCATGTTTACCCTGGAGACCTTGTAAAAGAAATTAAATGTGGGGTGGGGTGTTACAAAGGGTTAGTTGTTAAAAATATTTTTAGATCACTCCCATTGAGATTTAATATTAAGATATCAGACATAGTATAGTGAGGGCTCTAACAAGAGAGTAGTTGCATGGAACACTCATTTCTTGTGAGATGAAAATTGGAGGAGAGATGTCAGAGCCAATGGAAGCAACATTCAAGGCCTCAAAGAAAACCAAAGAGAACAAAAGACACCAATATTACTCCAGTTGTGACCTAGATGAGGATATTGATGATTTTGTAGGTAAACGTAAAAGGGGCTTAGGAGAATATAAAGGTAAGCTAACCTTTAAGTATTTTGAATGTGGTAGAGTATGAAAATTTACTTATAAATGTCTATATAAAGAAAATAAGTATATATAAAAAAAGCCTAAAATGAAACTCAACATTATTAGAAGAAGAAGACTGAGAAGAAAAAGATATTTTACTTGAAGGAGGACAGTGAGTCATCTAACACCACAAATGAAGAATCACCGGAGGGGAAAAAGGTGGAATGCACACTCATGGAATTTTAATTTTGATACCAAGTTTGAAGATAAATCATATTCTAAAGAAGGAGTGGTCCACCTCGAGGCATAACTAGTTAGTGCACTGGAGGAGTTGAAGAAGAAAGGGAAGAAGAACATGATGTTGAAGGAGAAAAATTTGAGAGATGAATATGGTATGTATAATTATGAAAATTAATATTATAACCCTCAAAAAATAAAGCTATAGGAGATTCTCAAAATTAAGGAAATTTTAGTTCTTAAATTAAGGGACAAACAAAAGAGACATGATAACCTAGAAGATGAAAATGAAGCCCTAAAGCAAGAATTGTCAAGAAGGAAAATAAATACTAGTATGGATGCATATGATGGAGATAACATATCTTTGAAAACTTAGATTGAGTAATACAAGATAAAAAAAGGAGCTTCTTATGAACCAATTAGTTGAGTAGGAAAATCATTTCCAAGAGTTGGACGCATAAGTTATATATTTCAAAACAAATCTCGTGATTATCAAGTACAATATGAAATTACCACTCAAATTAATAATGGTTCAAAATCACTGGATGATCCCCTCAGCTCTCAAATACCATCAAAAATAAAAATTGTTTAGGATAAAAAGAGCCTCAACATAAGTTGAAAATGAGAATTGAGTCTGAGGTTTGTAAGAAACAAGGAGGCTAATATCTATATTGAAGCACTTAAAGGATGAGCTAGTAAGGATGAAAGGGTGAAGAAAATAAAAGAAAATTATAAGGTTTTCAACCCATCCAAGATCAAGAATACACCTTAGCACAGACCTGCCAATTATCAAGCTAGAAAAAAAATATCATTAGATCTACATAACCATAGTAGAAGCATTATTCTATGTACAAAAATTTACTCTATGGAAGTTGTTTTACATGTTATAACTTTGGTCATAAATCTATTAACTATAAGGTCATTAAAGTTCATACAAACGAAATGTATAGATATAGAAAATTATTTTCTACACAAAGGAACTAACTCCGTCCACTTATGAATGAGATTGCATATTATGTCTTCCATAACTATGGACACAAAACTAATGAATGTATGAGTAAATTGTTTAATACTTTTAGGCAGTGCAAGTCTAATCTACCATATCATAAAAATAATGTAAAAAGGTGGAAGCAAAATATAGAAAATGAGGAATTTTGTGTTGTAGTTTTTGTGCATGCACAATATTAAAAGTGGTATGTAGATAGTGGATGATCCAAGAACATGATTGGAGATAGAAACAAGTTCCCATTTATGAAGGGAAATGGAAAGGAAACATAAATTTTGGGAACAATGGCTTAGCTAAAATAAAAGGGAAAGGAATATGTAGCTTGGATAATAATACTAAGGCTCAAAATTTCCTATATGAGGATTTCATAAAACACACTTCTTGTGTTATCCATATCTGTGATAATGACCATAATGTCATTTTTTGATCAACATATTGTCGAATCAAAGGGGAAGAGAATGGAAATATGACTGGGAAAGCAATTAGAACTCCCAACAATGATTACATCTTCAATGATTCCATATTCAAGTGTTATTTGAGTAAAGTTAGTGAGACATGTTTGTGGCATAGGAGGATGGGTATTATAAACTTTGGCAATTTGGTGAAGGTCAGCAAAATAGAGTTGATAAGGGGATCACTAAAACTATCAAAAACATATAGTTTAATATGTAATTCATGTCAGTGTAGTAAAGATACAAGGGTGTAGCTAAAAATAAAGTAGTATTCCACATCTAGACAAATAGAGCTAGTTCATACAAACATCAATGGTCCAACCAAAGCTTGAAGTCCAAGAGGTGAGAGTTATTTTATTTTTCCATTGATTATTTCACTAGAGCCACATGGATCATGATATTAAAAGAGAAATCAAAATCCTTAAGAAAAATTAAAATATTTAAGGTATGTGGTCAGAATGAGAAATATATAAAAATAAAATGTGTAAGGCCAGACAAAGGAGGTGAGTTCACTTCAAGGGAATTTAAAGAAATTTATGAAGAACACGAGATTATAAGACAACACTATGTTGCAAGAACCTCTCAACAAAATGAGTTGTAGAATGGAAGAAGAAAACCATTTAGGATATAGCTAGAGATATTATGTACAAAGGAAAAGTGGGAAACACATTCTAACGTGAAGCTTCTCAAGTTTTTGTTTACTCTGAAAATAAAACCCAACTCGGAATGAAGAGTGGTAATACCCACTATGAATTGGATAATGGGATAAATTCCTCAACGAAGACCTTAAAAGTGCTCAGGAGCAAGTGTTATATCAAGAAGAATGACAACATGCTTGCAAAGTTTAACTCTTCTGTAGATGAATGATTTTTTCTTTGGTATGCAATTCTCGATTGGTGGATTTTTGATTCAATTCACAACATTTACATTTCAAAATAGGGCCTCCTAGACGCCGACACATAGAAAAAGTAATGACAAAGGTTATATACAAATTATTTAAATAATAATTTCTATCCGAACAACCAAATCGATAAAGTTAAAAGATTCTTCGAATCAAATCCTTTTACCTTTATTCCTACACTATGCACATAGTAACAACAAAACCACTCTAGAGACTACATCTCCAAACAAAATAAAAATCAGACAAATTTCAAAAACATTTAATATCAAACAAAATGAGCTCAGGATTCAATGGCATAACTAATCAAAAGAAAATTTTATTATTGTACTAAAAAACCATTCGAAATATTATTTTCCTGTACTTTTGAACAAACTCTATTCTTGCACGCTTAAAATATTATGTTCCTGCACTAAGGACACCATGGGAAATACTAGCTATTATAGTGTGAAATAAAATCTTTCTCAAATTAAAAGTGCATTATCAGAATCAATACCCATTGTTCTATGACTGAAAATCAAATCTGGACATAAAATAGAAAATTTATCAAACAAAAATGAAATATTTCACACCTCTGCAGAGAAGAAAAAATAATACCTCACCAATCAAATTCAATAATACACTGCTCATGTTTAATAAATACCCACTTTAAAAATCAATCTATGATTATGCAATAATATGATATAGGTTACCGAGAATAAGGAAATTCGACTAATAATTTAATAGAAAATATTTTCCTGCATTGAAGGTTTCAATTCAACTAGATTTTAATCCTAGGCTTCACAAAACCAAACACACTTTGTATAATTTGAATCATATATATTTATAGAAGAGAGTAAACCCACTCATTAACATAAAGTTTCATACAGATAATCATGGGGTTTTTAACACAATATCAACACTCATCATTCATTGACTAAGAGAAGTATTCGATGTGTTCCAATAAAACTTAAACAAGCATATTCTAGTTGTAAAAGTAAATCTTTAATGAAAAAGCATATTTTTCACCATGAACCCAATCTAAAATTCTCAATTTGTTATCCAAAAAAATAATTATTACAAAACTAAGTGCTAGTGGTTAAAACTTGGTTGAAGAAATAACTTTGAAAATGAAAATATTCATTTAGATCTTAATCATTACTACTTCTCATAAACAATGCACACGATTTCTGAATATTTCATTCAATAAATGACTCTTTTAAAAATTTAAAAAAACTTTAGATCTAAACCATTACCTATCCTCATAAATTATGCACAAGGATTCTTGTTCATTCACATGCACCCAACACAAGAAATAAAAAATACACAGTCACACACACCAACTTTAACACATAATATACCACACAGTAAAATTATTTGAGGGGGAAAAATTTGGGTTGGATGGGCCTTGTTATAGGTTAACTTGCGAGTCATATCCCATGACCTAGTAAAACTTGACATCATCCCCAGGACCAATGAACTAGGGTCTATCATCCCCTTAAATTTCAGTTGATATATGCCCTAAGAGAAGAATAATTCATTCATGGATTCTATTGTAAGATTTCCAAGGTTTGAAGTATATATTATATCACTTATTCACTCACCAAAGCAGCCTATAAAAGTACTAACTATTTTTCAATGCAAGATCCTCGATTTAAGGGTGCACTGCAATGAAATTCATGACATTTAAGTGTGTGTTGGACACCTAGGAGTGGAATTATCATTGTTCCGGGAATATCCACATGGTCAGTGCCTTCTAGAAGTGTCCATATGTGTCAAACATAGAATCCAAGCATCCATGTAACACCTCTAAACTTGGGAACATGTCTTTCCTATTATTAGAAAGTCCTTCATTGAGAAACTACCGTCAGTTTCCCTATAAATTGAGCACTCATTCTAGTGCTACGGAAGGAAGAATTTTGGTATATAAATGTTGTTGGATTCTCATTTGAGAGAGTGAAAGTATTGATATGCTATTGGTATGACGTTGGATGTGATGAGTTTGGGATGAAACTAGAGCCGGTGGCAACAAATTGATCATTGGTTGTAACCTCCCCCTTCTACTCTTTAGTAAATATTGTTATTCATTTTCCCATATATATGTCTCTATATGTATCTATTTCTTACGAAATGGATTCTTGAATGATATATATATATTTCAGATCTAATCGATTTGATTGAGTAAGATAAGTAGATATGTGTATATTGCATGTTGTTTGATGTTCTCTCTTTGTGTTTGCAGGAATCGATCAAGCTATTTGAGTTGGATTGAGAGTGACAACAACAATGACCGAAGGAGAAGGAGAAGTGCTTGGATCAAAACTAGTTTCCTTCACCATTCTATGTGTCTTCTTATTTTAGAGAAAGTGATAGTAAATTATTTCCTTTGTTGTTTTAAGTGACTAGCACCACACTTAGGGAATTTGGTTTATCCGTAGATCACAATTCCGCATAAAAAATTGGCTACTCCACTAAGGAGTATCGTCTCATTTCTCGTGTTTTTTGCCTCTTCTTATCCTCATCAGTAGCATATACTTTCAGTTATTATACATTTTAATGAAATAATTTCATTAGAAGTGTGTTATGTAGCTTGATTTTTCGATCCTCGTTGCGCGCAACATGTTGTTGGTGAAAACATAGTGCACTGTAGTGCACTGTCTCCCACTCATGGGTGCACTGCAACACATTGTCTCCTATTAGAGACTTTGTTTCCCCATTATCCAATGAAATTACATTCACATTTTTTCATTTCTATCATTATTAGCCATTCTTTTGATGTATTAGCAACTGTCTAATACCTCTTAGAGACCAGTAAAATTAATTGATTCTTCCTCCTTTGAAAAGTAAATTTGTTCAATGTCTCTTTAGTGTTTTTATTTCTCATTGGAAAATAAAATTCAAAGTATTTTATTTCTGCATTAGATCGATTCTTTTTCATAAACGAAATTGTTGTTCCATTCTTTGCTTCTGTTAGGAAAAAATGTACTTCCATTCCTCATTTTTCCTAAAAGAGAAATTGTTAGATGGAAAACTCGGAATCTCCACAGTCTTCATTTTTGGTCGACGTTTCAAGTCTAAATCAAGACTCATCATCAGGACAAACCTACCCAATGAAATTGTTGTTAAATTCCTTGTTTCTCAAAGAAGAAAACACTTTTTTTTATTTATTTTTGGCATATACGTTCCTTTCTTGCATTCACATTATAGGAACTAAAAATAAAAACCTACATTTGGATATGGTGAATTATGTGCGTTGACTAGGAACAAGTTAGGGAAGCTTCATTTTAGTTTGGGCTCGTTATTGTTTTGTCTAAAATTTATTGATATTTCCCTTAGTAGCTAGGATTTTCATTGAAAAAGATAAAATTGGAATGTTTTCTTATCATTTTAGTTTTCATTTTTAGGAATTTCCATCACATCATGCGGTGAACCTCGAAAATAAATTTCTAAACATGATCAACATAAAATTTACATCAATTTACCTAATAAGGCATTGGAAAATTAAAGATAAATTTTAGAAGGTCTAGGCTAGAGATGTGTTCTGGCATCATTAAACATAGCAGTTGTCGTTAACTTGTCTATGATACATTCTGAGTGTGATATTCGGGTATATATGGCGGTGTTCTAGTACGAAAAGTATAAGTGGGTGTTCTCACCATGCAATTTTTCATTAGAAAACACTAATATAGACTTGGGCCTCCACATACCTTCGAGTATATTTGGGAGGAAACATTTAGGTTTCTATCCATCCATAGTGAGCTGATTAGGCCACCTTGTAACTTATGATACACTGAACACAACATTTGGGGAGATTTCCTGCTCATAATTCTTGGTTTTCCAGGAGGTATTCTATAGTTCACAATTACTTGGTAAACCTTTTGCCTAGAATTACCCCCCTTTCTATTTTTTTTATTTTTATTTTGTCATAAAATAAATTAGTCATTATGGAAGAAGAGCAACCCTTTCCCTGTCATTCGCATAGAATAACATTGAAACCACCTTTATCACCATAATTCATTTCTTGTCGGTGAAGGTAACATCGTTCTACCGAAACTATTAATATCACTATATATGGTGCGACATCATCCTCACATATACCAAAGTTTTGTTGACTTGTTTCTACAAATCTTGGTTATTGTACTGTTGTCAATACAGAGTCCTCAGAGCTACCTATGGTCATGATCCATCCAATCAGTGATACCATACCTCCTGAACCCAACATTGTTCAACTAGAAGTTGATCTGGATCCTGTCCTTCTTTTACCAAAACATTTGAATCTTGAAGGCAAACAATCAGAAGTTGTTCCTATATTGTTCTTCCTACAATCTATTGTAGCCATTGAGTCTTCCATATTGCACAGTCAACGACCTGAAATATACTTCGGGCCTAACGGTGAAATCCTTCAAACTAGTTTTATTTTGATTGAAGAAATTACACCAGAAGAAACTCTTTCGAATCAAACCCATTTTGGATGGGATATCTATCTTTACGAGACGTTTACCCAGTCACCTCACTCTTATTTCTTTGATATTGTGTCTATTCGAGTTCCCGTAGATCCAGTAGGGTATACATTGGGTCGTATAACCATGCCTAAGGCAACATATTTAGCTGGACCATCTATTCTAGTTGCAACAACACATGCTCTTTCTACCCCATTGATGTTCACAACATCACCACAGTCTCATCTATATGTTAGCCCTTGTATCCCACCTAGTTACCAATATTTATCTGGAACCTTCTCTGTTGCATCCTCAAACCCATGGAATTCACCAATGTCATCATCTGGTATTCTATTTTGTACATCTCTAGTGTGTATTGAATCTCTTGATCCTTTACATACATCATCAAGGAAATATTAAGCTAATCCATCTAGGTATATACCCTCCAGTATAATTTCAACTGGAATCCCTGCATTTGGAGAACAATATTTTCCATATTATTATACTCCTAATGCTAGGGGGTAACCTATGGTCACCAATTTTGATAGTAATCTATCATTATTTGGTCATCCTAATGTCGGAATGAATGTTTTTTAGTGGCATTCCACTCTACCCATCCAACCAGAAATGGTTATGCAATCATATCAATCGGTTCAACCTGTTGCACCCACATCTAGTCCACTTGTTCATACATCCTTACCCCTGTTGTAGGCTCAAGGTGATGTACCTCAACTATCTTAGGTGGGTCCTTCCACCCAATATCCTCAAGTACTGGGCCCTCAGACTCCAACTCCTTTGGCTAGTTTACAAGAACCACCTATATCCAGAATTATTTATTCACAAGATGGATTACCATATTATGGGATGTCCCAACCATAACCAGCTTTTACCTATTCAAAACCAAATCCAATCTATTCAAGTTTGGGTTATAGTATTGGTGGATAGACTTCTTAGCAACCACAAGTGAAAATGAAACAACATTCATTTTGACAAGTACCATACCCAGGTTTGGTCAACATAATCCTCAAGTGTTTTCTTATCAAAACAATGACTATCTAGGTTACCATAAACAAATTCCTTATGATGGTTCTCAATTTCCTATTTCCCAAGAAATTCCATCATACCCTAGCTATGCTCAACCCGACTTAAATCAATAGTTTCCCTTTGTTGCAACTTTAGAGTTACCAGATTTAAACCAACTCACCAATTATCCAATCAACTATGCTCCTTGGTGGTCGGCGATACCTCATAAATTATCCTCGGATATTCCTAAGTTCAATGTAAACCCTAGGGAAGACCCGTCGATGCATGTTACGACTTATCATTTATGGTGTTCATCCAACTCCCTAAATGATGACTCCGTTCAGCTACGTCTTCTCCAATGTACACTCACTCGTCCGACCGCAAAATGGTACATTGAGTTACCAAGAGCTTCATTTGATATTTTCATTGCCCTAGATACTGTCTTTTTGGCCCAATTCCAGTTACCCATACAATATGAAACTGGAATATAACTCTTGAATAATTTAAAACAGACTAATGCTACTCACATTTCTGATCATATTCATGAGTGGCATCATCATTGTAGAATGGTGAAGATATTTGTTCTTGATCAGCTCCTTGCTGAGTGGTTCATTAAGTCCTTGTTACCATTTATAACTGAGGATGTGGATAAGGGTGGCATCATCACTAAAAAGAAGATCATTGCATGTGCCAAGTACTTAGATCTGATTTATACTTATTCTAGCGTGCTCTACGAGAAAATTTGCAATGCGCCGTGATCTAATTTTAATATTCCTCCTCCATCTAAGGAATCTCATGTCGGTGATAGTATGATCGGTACTACAAGCACACATCACTCTACTACATTTGATCCTATGCCTTCTTACAAAGGTCATGTCGTGTCATCTGACAAAGGAAAAGTGACAAGCAACCCAAAAGTAAGAAAAAGGGGAGATTAGAGAAAAAGCAAAATTCTACCCCGCAATAAAAATCATCTGATAAAAAAATAGAAAACAAAAATCTCGTTACCCTTGCATAATCTGTAATGAGGAGAAATTTGTTCGATACTATCCTCATCATGCCTAAGTCTCAAAATTGATTAAGACCTTGCATTCATCCGCTATGTTGACAGATCCATTTCCGAATCCAGATACAAATTTTCTTGTTATGGATCCAAATTCTAATTCCCAAGTGATTATGCTTTCTCTTACGAAGCCATCAACTGATGTTTTGGTATCAAAACCTAATAAAGATTAAGATAGTCAGGTTACTGATCAACCTACTACCTTGACCACGAATCTATCAACGGAATCATTACTGCCAACTTCTTTTCCTGAATTGATAATAAAGGCACTGAAAGGATTCGTTCATAGATTAACATTAAATTCTCGAGCTCGAGCTACTCAAAATTATAATATAGTTGAATATTTGGCTCAATCCCCTTCAGCTATGTCAATGCTTGAGGTGCCTCAAAATTTTCCCTCCCAAAAGTAGGACTTGTTGTCAGCAATAGGTGGAATTGATCCGATAGATTCCAATCTTGTAGTCTTTAATCATACATGCTATGTGCCGCAATTACGAGCATAATTGGAATTATCCATCCAAGTAAATGTTCTCAATCACCTTGTTAATCGTACTATTATTGATGAGGGAGAATCTACGTGCATTATGTCTCTAAACTGCTAGAATTCCCTTGGCTCACCACGCCTATCTCAATCGCTGACGAAGTTGAAAGCTTTCGATGGATGTACACATAAGCCTTGCAGTATAATCAATAGCATGCATGTTGAAGTTGAGGTCATTGACAGACACCTTGAATACAACATTTTACTCGGAAGGCCATGGGTATATGCTATGACTGCGATCGTCTCTACATATTTTAGAATGCCCTCCTTTACACATAAAGGTGTTTTAGATAAATATCTTTCAGATTAATCAAATAATTAGTATCTGGTCATTTTTACTAATGATGTGATTAATCTGAAAGACATTTATCTAAATTCTGGAGCAAAAGAGTCTTAGATCTAAAATAAAGGTGTTATTATAGTAATTAATCAAGTATCCTTATTTTCCTCTAGTTCCCAGGTAACTGGAAGCATTCCATTAGCTCATGCACCTTAACTAGCACTTCAGAACATTGGTGTAGGAATCCTAAAGAATTATTTCCTCATGGGAACCTTTCCATTACCGTCGCCTATGACGTTAGAAAAATTTGCAAACATAGAGGCCTGATACATGATATATTCCACTCCATCTAGCATAAGGAAGATTACAGGTGATTCTGAACTCATTACATTGGATGAATTTCTACTGCCCAACCCAATTGAGCTGGCATAGAAATCAATCTACATGACTTGGGTGGGGAATCTAAATCCATAGTCATCAGTCATTTGGGTTGATCATTCATTAGATATTGGTCCTCCATCTAATCATTTTTCATCCATTTTCTTGACATATGAGAATATTATGAAATCCATGATGTTAGAAGGAGAACCATGGGAATATCATCGTCATCACTCCCATCCTCAGGATTACGAAGAAGATAATCCTATTGAGCTATGTCACCCTTCGATCAAAACATTCTTTTCGAACTTCTTTCCTATTAATGCAATCAAATCCAAGCGAAACTTATCAGATATTAAAGAAAAATTTTCTATCGATATTTCGACCAAACCCCACGTTGTAGAAAATATTTGCATCAGCATGTCTTGTTCTCCACCAGAACTCGAAACATATCGCTCTCTCTTTCATGAATTTCGTGATGTATTTTCTTGGTCTTGCGAGGAAATGTCAGGCATAGATACAAGTATCGTTGAACACACCATTAACATGTACCCTGATGTAGAACTGATACGTCAACGCCTTCGTCCTGTTCATATGAATAAGACCTCTAGTTTTATTTACCCTATTTCGCTAACTTATTGGGTTTCTAGCATTTTTCCCATCATGAAGAAATAAGGGAAAACTATAGTCTGTGTCGATTATCGAGATGTCAATCTTTCTTGTCCAAAAGACAATTATCCTACTCCCTTTATCAACCATATTGTCAACAATTGTGATGGATTTTCTGGCTACAATAAAATCAATATCTGCCCAGAGGACCAACATAAGACAACATTCATCTGTCCCTAGGGCACATTCGCTTATTGTAAACTCTCGTCTAGTTTAAAGAACGTTTTGGAAACCTTTCAAAGAGCAATGGATTATGATTTGAATGACATCAAGCACATTTTTCAACCTTATCTAAATGATATACCTGCACATTCATGAAACCAGACTGATCACCCGATGCATTTGAGAGCTATCTTTCTACACTGCTGACACTACAAAATATGCCTCAATCCACACAAATGTGTGTTTTCTGTTGGTTCGGGTTGTTTGGTAGGATTCATCATCTCAAAAGAAGGAATTCAAATTGACCCTCCGAACTTCTGGCCATTCTTGATTTTCCCACGCCATCAAATTTTCTTCAGTTAGAAAAACTTCAGGGAAAGTCTAACTTCCTAAGGAGGTTCATACCCAACTACACCGAAATGGCGAAAGGAATTACTTGGCTCTTGAAAAATGGGATTCCTTGCCCATTGGGATAATATTTCACAATCTTGTTTTGATGTTGTCAAGGCTATACTTGTCCGAGCGTCATTAATGTATCCCCCAATTATCAGAGTGATTATTTCTTATATATCGTCACAATTGATATGACCATTGCTATTGTATTCATCCAGGTAGAATATGGGATATAAAATCTGATATATCATTTGAGTTGTAATCTCAATGATACGGAAGTGAAGTATTCATACGTCGAAAAGCTTGCCTTTCTAGTCGTTCAAGTTTTCCAAATATTTCACCACTATATCCTACTCCGGAAGACCATTTTCATTTTAGATTGCAATCCCATGAATTAAATATTATCATTGCAATTTTTGGGGGGAATGTATTCAAAATGGATTCTCATTTTGGAGGAGTTTGATTTGAAATTCATCAGATCCAAGTCAAATAAGTCATTTGTTTTGGCTGAGATTCTTTGTGACCTTCACTTTGATAGTACTGCTACTACATTCGAACCATCTATTCCTGATGAGTCTATGTTTATGATCGGATCATTCGATCCTTTGTATGGGGATTTTATCACTTATCTCCGGACCCAGACTTTTCGGCCTAATACCTCTCACTCTGAACAATGACATATTCAATACCAAGCCAAAGTGTTACATGATTTTTTGGTCATCTAACCCATTGTTATTAGATGGACCTAAGTACACCGTGTAGGAACAATTTTACCCTAAGTAAAAATGCACTCACTATGAAAAATATCTTAGTAAACGACCTTTATTAAGTTGTTTATGGTCTAAATATAAAACCCCATGAGGAAATGTTAAATAAATCTATATTTGTTTGATTCTGCTCAAGGAATAATTAGCTGAACAACAATTTAATTAATATTCCTGGTTATATTTAACCCAAAATATGGAAATTAATTAGATAAATCAAAACTGTCTTATTATTTCCTAAGAATAATTATTTAAACCTTATTTAAATAATATTCTTTGTTGAATATGACTAAAACACCCTTAAATAATTAAATAAATCATTATTTATTTGATTATTACTCAACCACATCCTTAAAATTATAAATAAATCATTTATTTATTTATTATTTACAAATAAAGGGATTTGACCCAAGTCAAATTACTTTTCCCTCCAACAAATATAATAAAATATTCCATAAAAGTTGGATCTTGCTTTGGTTAATAATATTTTAATTATGCACCAATATCTAAACTAACTCAATATTTTCTTATAAATAGAAGGATTTTCCCATTCATTTACCACCTTTTGTTGCCTAAAGATCACTTTGGATCTATACTTTTTGTCTGACTATTGATCCACCATCATAGTCATATTTTCCTACTATTTTTGTCTGGGTTTTCTACACCATCAACAGAGAGGAATTTTAGATCTGAAGTTCCAAGGACTTACAAGAACCCATCCCATTGAGGAGAACTGGGAACACCCTCCCATTTTTTCCTCCCAAGTGCGATTAATACAAAACTCATTCAACATATTCTTGCCTCGCCTATTGGATGCATGGAGTAAATCTTGTTTTTTCTACTGTTTAATGTCTTCTAATGCATAGATCTAGATTTTTGTAGCATTTATCTTGATCAGCTAACTGCGGATATGAAGATATTGGCAGCCATATTTTCTATTAGCATTGTTGGTTATGCACAGCTAAAGTGGTCTTTTTTCGTACGCTTGCAATTAAGATTCATACCAAGAACTGGTGACTCCACACGGGTTTACGATTACGACCTCTGTCGTTTTTCTGATCCTTGCATATCCAGCTACTTCAAACCCTAGGATTTCTCTTCAACCACTTGTTTTTTTTTTCCTAATATTTTTTTTAACCTATAAAACCCTAAAATGATAAAAATTCTAAGTTCTGTGTGTTTTCGGACCTATTGCGCAGGTGACAGACATCAACCACAGCTAAGACGACAATTTTTTATGAAATCTATTGCCGATAGTGCCAAAAGTGCAGGTCGCACTTTTTGGCCCAAAAACTATGACCTGGAGCTTCAGGAAGCAGGAATCAGCCCAAAAAATGCGACCTCTACTGAAAACAGGTCAGAAACTACGACCTCGATATTTTGCAGGGATTTTCCTGAAAGTATTCTAGGTTTGTCTGAGCCTTTGTTCAGGGTTGTATGACCTCTGTCTCCGCCCATTTTGGATAGGTACTTGTTTTTTTTTTGCTCAAATAACTGGGAAACTAGCCCCTTAGGGCTTCAGTACCCTCCACTTCTTGTGGAAGAGTTTTCGTTGTTGCAGGTTGTCTAAAATTTCAGAGTCTTTAGCCTTTTTTCAGATCTGATACCTCACCTTCAGATCTGTTTCAAATCATCTTGTTATCCATCCAAATCACCTCATTTAGCTTTTTTTGGGATTTCCTATAGGTTTCACTCTGTTTCCCTCCCGGAGATAGCCTTTCGCCACCTCTCTTTACAGCAATTTTTCCTCTAATTTGTTGTTCTTTTCTACACCAGTTTCCAACATATTTTGTCCTTTAGATCCCTGTCCCTCCCGACCTTCGATCTATCGGATTTTTTAGTGTGTTTTTATTATTATTTTACTCACCTATAGACTATTTTTTGAGAGGCTCGCCTCCTTGGGTTTAGATTATTGCATTATTAGCTATTTATTTTATGTTTATGCAGGTTTATATATTGTCATTTGCAGGTTTATTTGTAGCTATATAGCACACTTTTTCTTTTTCTCTACAAACATTTGGGTTTAAAAATTAAAATTTACACACTTCACACACACACCCTAAGTGAAAAAGGGCTTGGTTATCACTACTAAGAAAAGAATCTAAAACATTGAGATCAATTGATCCTACACCTCTCTGCCCTTGTTTCAACATTGTAATCAGTTGATCCTGCACCTCCCTGACCTTGTCAGTCTCTTTTTCATTCATGTCGTGTTTGTGTCGTCATCATTATGCCACCAAGGCATTTATTTTGAAGATTTATTTGCCTTCATCCTCAGTTTATGATAGGAGGACTTACTCCTCCACGTAGGATTCAAGTTAGTCCTCCACTGAGTCTGCACACCAACTCTTCTTCTAGCCCTTTGGGTTCTCCTTCTTGTTTTTCCTTCGGTTCTCCCCCTCACACCTTCACCATGTCTGGTGCAGGATCTAATGCTGGTGGTAACCCCGGCCCTCATGCCGGGAATACCACTAGTGGGACCGCAACGGACACTACCCCGGTTGTGCCCTTGCTCCCCTTCATGGCAGACCTCAGCCTCCCTGATTTTTACCAGTTGATAAATGACCCTATACACCATGATGCTAGTTGGCCTACCATGCCGACAAATCTCCCTTCCAACATCCCAAAGTTTGAAGGCCTTGCTGAAGAAGATCCTTCAAATAATGTTCGATCTTTCCACATGTGGTGTTCGTCTAACTCCATTACCGACAACTCTGTCTGTATTCAGTTGTTCAACGAACACTTACAGGTGAACCTTCTAAGGGGTATGTTGATCAGGCCCCTTCCTCTCATACAACCTTTCTGACTCTTTCTCAATCTTTTCTATCTTACTTCCACCTTCCACTTCGTTATGATACTGGTATTGAACTCTTGACTTCTTTCTATCAATTGTCTGCGACCCACCTATTTGACCATGTCCAGGAATGGCAGAGAAGAAAGAGCCTATGTCAAGCCCTTACCTTTGAAGATCATGTCTACATGGAATGGTTCCTTAGATCTCTCTTTCCACCAATCGGGAAATATGTCGCATTGCACTTTCCTCAAACCGAAGAAAGAACTCTCCAAATTGCATTACAATATGACCTGATCTACGGTCAATCGGGTTATGTTTATACCGTTCTACCTAATCTTCCCAAAACCAGTGGTGCCAACACACCGAAGGCATCTCATGCCATCAACAGTATCATTGGAGCTTTCTCTAATCCATATGCTCAACCTCCCATGGGCTATGGTTTTTCTCAAGGGTGGGCCAACACCTCCTGCACTTTTCCCCCTCCAGGTAGCACGTATCCAGGATACGACATATCTCCTATTTTTTCCCAACCTCCTATTTACCACACTGCTACCCAACCTCCTTATTATTTGTATCCGCAACTTGGTGCTCCAACTCCTCCAGTACTAGCACCTCCCCCTCGCTTTCTTTCTCAACCCTCGCAACAATAGCCACCGCCCCCTCAGGGGTAGGTGTATGCAGAGCAGGGTGCGACTAATCCTTCTCCCTCCAAAAAGAAGAGGAAAGACACTCAAAATCATTCTGCTCTTGGTAATCCTAGACTTAATTGTCAAAAGAATTCTCCTAACACTATTAACCAGCAACAGGGAACCCAACCCAAGTAGTATAGGCCTATTCGCAAGAACAAGCCTTGTTCTTGTTGTGGTGTTTATGGTGATTACACAAATGATTGTCCTATTTTATGACACATGCGGTAGCTGTGGGAGTCTCGAGCAACATTTTGAGGACAACAAGCCTCCCCTTCCTTCCCTCCCAGTGCTACACCTAGTCAAATGGCTATGCTTACTGATCCTTTCCCTCAACAAGGATTTGTGGCTACCAAACCACCTGAAGGATAGGTGGCCACTAAACCTCTTCCATCTGGTACCTCAGATTACTAGATTATCATGATGAAATATGATCAACCTCCAACCATATGCATCAACCTTCAGACTCGGTCCCTTCAGTACAACAAGCCTCATGCTAAGTCTGTCCCCGAGCCACCTCCTTCAGTCTCTACAGAGCCTCTTTTGACAGCTAATGATCCCTTATAGAACCCTCAGCCTAAGACAGAGGTTCATACCAATATCCCTAAGGGACCACTCCGCTGAAGTGCTTCTTTTGGAAAATTTTCCCAATTGTATAACATAATAGATGATTTGGCACAATCCCCTGCTACCAATTTATTGCTAGAAATCCTCCAGTCGTGCCCTTCACAACGAAAAGCTCTACTATCGGCCATGCGCATTGTAGATCCTTCCAACGATCAATTGATTGTCTTTGATGTTGACCACTCAGAACATCCTCCTCTCCCGGCTTTTGTCACCTTCCAAATCCCAGTCAAAATCTAGAATGCTAACGTTTCCCGGTGCATTATTGATGAGGGGGCATCCACCTGTGTGATGTCCACTTTGGTTTGGAAGAAACTTGGATCACCTGAGTTGGATCCTTCCATGATCACTCTCCGAGCGTGGGATGGCTACGCCTCCCAGCCCATTGGCTTATTCTTCAATTTTCTTATTACTCTTGCAAGCAAGACTGTTTGCGTTGACGTAGAAGTCATAGATGCCCCCTTGGATTACAACATTCTATTGGGTCGTAGCAACACTTATGTGATGTTTGTTGTCCCTTCTACGGGCCACCACAAGATTTCCTTCCCTCATAATGGAAATATAGTCACCATTGATTAGTTGACATATTACAAACCAAAGCCTTATACCTCCCCTAAGTCCACTATCTCTTCGGTGGCCAACAATAAAACCCTCGATCCTTGGACCAGTGTTTCACCCATAGTCTAAAAAGACTCTTCATTGCTTGGTACATTCCCTGGTCCTCCTCCTCCTGTCTCTAATCCTAGCTCATCAAATGTTTGCATGATGCAATTGTCTCGGGCTGCCCTCAAACATCCCTCCTTAGCTAGTTAGAATCCTCCTCACCCTCTGTAACCTTCTCCTAGCCCTTTGATTCAGCCTTATGGACCTCCTCCTCTTAGCCCTTTAGCTGGTACTCATGAGCCTCCTTACCCTCCTGGAATGGTTCCTCTAGGACTTAACCATTTAGGAGTCATCTCGCCTACCCATTACCTCTCCGGTCAGATACTGTTCCTAGCTCCCCCACTACGAGTCTATATAGCACCTGTCATGGCCACCCTATCTCTTCCTAACTTGACCCTTGGGATTCCTGTCTGGTACCTTGATCCTGCAACTGCTACCCTTCCAGGTCAACCTAAACCTTATCTTTCTTTGACCTCGGTTCAACTAGTTTCGACGACTTCTCCCAATGCAACAGTGCCTCAACCAATTCAATAGGAACCACCTCCTGTTGCAACCCCTTTGGGTAAGAAGGGCAAAGCTCGCAAGAGGGCCTCCAACGACAAGGCTACCCCGATGGACCCTTCACCTCCCTTGCCTACAAAGCCCTATGCTTTGTGTGATGTCATCGGCCATGCCACCCATAAATGTCCTGAACTGCCCCGTATCAAGTCCATGGTTAAAGTTGCATTCCCTGAGTCTACGGTCTCTGAAACCTCTGTTTCTTCCTCGACTACAGCCAAGAATCCTAAAACTATTCACACTAACCAACCTTGTGCATTGTGTGATCTCCATGGCCATTATTCTCACCATTTTCCTCACCTTACGCATTACCCTGCCTCGTTAGAGGTAGTTTGGGAGTACAATATTGAACAAAACCAATCTGCCTCTCCTGTACTTGCACAGTATGTTGCAGGCCAAACTAAGGATTTACCTACTCCCATTAACATTCCCCCTCCTGATGTCAAGATGAAGGAGCCTGTGGCCACCATCCTCTACCTTCCATCATCCATGAGAGCCTGGCTGGAAGCTCCCTCCGAATCTTCCCCTATTGTTTCGCTTGACCTCCCTTCAATGATCACCTTGGGCTCAGCATCAATAGATCCCTTATCTTCTTGTTCTCCTTTCATCCCCCATGACAATGCGCATGTGAACCTTTCTTCTCATGATGATGAGTCAGGTAGCTTCGCTGCATCATGTGGTCTCCCTTCCTCCAATCACTCCATCTTCTATTGCGATGATGACATCATGGAATCCATGTCCACCCATGAATTCATCTTTCCTGACCATAAATGGGATAGCACCACCCATGCCTATGGTGACCTTCATGATCTCAACGCAAGATACACCTCCTGTACCTCCCACACTCCACCTTACTATCAGTGCATGAGTAGTAGACATCTTACCCAGATCACTCCCTCCCGCGGAGTGCGTTCGATTTCTACTTTGTGATTAGGTTGCTAGCATTGTTCATCATCCTCCCATTTATTTTCTTGTGGAACCTTTCATATGTACCTCTCGTCCACATATTATATCAGTTTTTTTGATGGTGCAAGTCGCTACTCCAAGAATTTAGCCTCGGCAGGTTGGGCCATTTCTACCCCTTTGCACTCCGTTGTTCTATCGAACGGGGTATGCATTAGTACTGCTACCAATGACCAGGTTGAATATGATGCATTACGAGGTTTATTAGTCGATGCGCTTTTACATCACATCATCCACCTTCATGTTTGTTTAGATTCCCTACTTCTTGTCATGTAATTGAATGGTGTCTATCGTGTGCATAATCCTATCATTTTTAGAAGATATTTAAGAGTGAAGCTTTTGATGCGTGAATTTTTAATCATTACATTCAGTCATGTACCTAGAGCACAAAATCACTATGTAGATAGCACTGCAAACCACATTCTAGATTGGCATTTAGCACATGCATTTAACACAAGGCAATAACATAAAAATATCAATCGATGCATATCCATAATATGTGTCGTATAAAATGTTTTAGAGTCCATCCACTCTGATACATATGACATGCCCATAGCATGTTACAAAACTCACTATTGGGGGCACCACCTGCCCCTACACACTAATCACTATCTGGAGGATCCCAAGCCAATGGCTCTTCTTTCGCAGCTCGTAGATCATGCATACCCTGTCCGGCCATCGCCATGCATCGCATGACCCCTCGCCACTCAGCGGGTAGACCAATACATGGCTCTATGTAATATTCATCTAAGTCCCGCCAGCCATGCTCTGAAACACCAGTCAAAAGCCTCTCACATCTATGACAGATGTCCTCCAGGTGAGCTACTCCATCCTTATTTTGTTGTGCCCTCGCTCCACTAGGTCCTGTGGTCCCTGATACTGTTGGTTGTCCCACATATCCAGTCGGTTTTACCGGTGCTATATATGCAGACCAAAAGTGAAAGAATCAGTACCACGTACAATATTCTAGACCTTTACATGAACATAAAAGATTATCATTTTTTCACTCACCATCGGGCCCCCATATTCGTCCAGGTGGCAGTGGCAAATCCGGGTCCCACAATAACTCATCCCACTATAGGGATAGTCATCTATACACAGTGGCATATGATCCCAATGAGAAAATAAATTAGTTCGGAACACCCATCCAACCATGCCACCTCCTCCTCTACACAGTAATCGCCCCCACCGGTGCATCCTCAGCTCTCTCAGGCCCCCACCTTGGAGCTGTATGCGAGGTCGAAGGGTTAGGATCTTCTTAAGAAGAGCGAGCACAAAACTATACCATATGCATAGTTATGGTTCACTTTCCGCTTGCATAGCGACAACTGTTGTTTCAACGACAATAGCATCATCAGGGCCCACCCATAGTAGGTCCCACTAAAAACACTCTCCACAAGCATCATCTGCCCTCCATTAATGTGATGGAGTGCCTGGTTGTGTAGGATCCGCAGCACCGCTACGGCCACAGTACGGGTCTCTAACCTCTCCAAATCCCTGATGGCTATCTGAGTCCCCTTGACTTGGAGACTTGGTCGACAATGGAACTCTACAAACTCTATGATATTCCACCCCCATGGTAATACTAGCTGAGTATTCCCTGCCATCCCAAGTGGTGGGAGACTAGTCAGGAAATATGTATCCTGGATCGTCAACTCGATCTAGTGCCACTGCACTATAAAGAACTCATGGTACAAGTCCCAGTAGCTGAAAATTCAGGCCAATAAGGGCTCTCCATCTCTCATCAAATGGTTCTCCACAAACTTTAGAACCCCAAACCTGGCCAGTGCGTTGCGGACACCTTGATCCTCCCGGATCTCCATCCGTAATGCGCCCATGTCTCTCTCTCTCCCTTTGATCCGTAACTCTACCATATATTCACAAAACCATCATATTTTTTAGTATACATATAGGAAATACTGTATCTCATCATAAAACCCAGTACTTAGCCAAAAAATAGCACATAAAAACCCCTTGCTGACAGGTCACACTTTTCTGACCCAAAATTTGGATAGGTGGCAGTTTTTTGCTCAAAAATTGCTACCCAAGTCACACTTTTTTCTCAAAAAAGTGTTGCCCAGCCATGAAGAGGAGCAGGGGTTTGTTCCTAAGCCCTCGAGACCTAATTTGAACTTTCAATCCACTAAAAAGAAAGAGTAGGATCAGGCCTCTTACCTGCAACTAACGGATCTCGATTCGAACGATCGGTTTGTCTGCTATGTTCACTGCAAGATTTAAGGCCTTCTCTCCTCTCTGCATTCACCACAGGTCCACTTGTAAATGAGTGAATTTGGAGGGAAAATGCCTTATTAAATGAGAAAACCCTATTTTTTCTTTCTCCTACCACGGCCAAACCGTAGCTCTGTTTACCAAATCGTTTGTACCGTTGGAAAGCTCTTATCGAGCCCTCAAATGGGTATCTGTTAGTTGTTATTGATTTGGTACTTCACCATGACACATTTTTTCCAAGAAGCGTCACTTCACCCCTCCTCAAAATCGAATTTATTCACTTACAACACTCGTACTGGGGGCACCACTTTTCCTCCATACTTGTCCACGCTCGCGTCGAATTTCGTCGTGAGTTACCATCTTGTACTCATGTTTTTATGGTCCCCATTGGACCTTTTCTATGTGGTAGCACCATCGAGTCACCCTTTTTTAGAGCATCTAATTTGATTCATCATTGCATTCATGGATTCTATCCCGAGTCCCTTTGCATCCGTCTATAGTCCTCCATCGTTCATTGCTTGGTCTGTCTCTCGCATCGCACATTATGGCCTTCAGTTTCACTATCCCCTACCCCTCATGATATTTTTTCAGTCACTGCTAGGTCATGCATGCCCTTTATGCTCTAACAAGGGAAGTTGTCTATTTGCTACTCAGTACCCCCAATTTCATCATCATCATTGGTGTCAGTCTGTCAATCACTCTACTATTTTCTCTCGTGCCTTAGTTGAGGATCCCTTATTTCCTCACCTTTGGTGGACCTCCTTTTGTCGACATCAGCTCATTCATTCCAGAAGACAGGTCTAGAGGGAGGTGTACCTTGGTTCCAGCTTCCACTCTTGTTTGGTGCCCCGGATCAGGCAAAGGGACTCCTTATTTCCCTTTGACTTGATTCTTTCTTAGCTCCAGCTCCTTTCAGCATGATCGAGATCCGTATACTTGATGGTTCAGTGATGCAACAACTGATATCAGTGATTCACTGGTGTTTTTGAGATGTCTGAGCCCTCATGAGGGGGTGGCCCTACAGGTATCCCCCCACATACCCGGATGACCTCTTCATTATAGCCTTTGATGCAACTCCATACATTTGGTGATGTCATCCTTAGCTGCTTTCAGTGCCTTTTTTTTTGCATGTATCAGTCAGATTTTCAGGGCCCTTTCCTATTTTCAGGGGCATCTAGGTTGTATTTATATCTCATGTACTCAAATATCATTGTACAAGTCTTGGCTGTTATCCCAGGCACAATATGTATGTGGGATTCATTATCGTGTTGTTTATCTAGCTCATGTTTATGCCAGCATGTACTATATTGTTCAGTCCCTTTGATCACTAGACACCTTATTCTTTGTACTTTGCCTCGGAGGGCATAGGTATGCCTCCCCCACCGCCTATAGTGTTAGCCTCCTATATCAATAGGTTTCATCTTTCATGATTGTCTTGATTGAATTATGGAATATGTTCAAACCTTCTTACTTGAGCAAAGGTGTTCCATATTCTTAAAAACAAAAAAAAATCAAAAAATTTAAAAAATGTAAAGAGGGTATACCCTAAAAGAAAGATCAAAGGGTAAAAAGAATAAAATGGTCAAAAAAGAGAAAAAAATGAACCCCAAGCAAAAAATATACCAAGGAAAGTGTGCAAATCCAAATACCACTACTTTTTCATCTGTTGTAATAAAGCAATTGTGTGCAGCTTTGCCACATTTCATGAATAAGTCAAACTGTTTAAACTTGGCTTAGTCATATTTCAATTTCATGTTATAGATTAGAGAATAAATATCTAGCCAAACAGTTTAATCTTGGCAGATAAGTAGATAGGTAGAGTAAATAAAAGGTGCTCAACAGCTTAATCTGAGCCTTTGGATGTAATAAGGGTAGAAATAGATAGATTCATCATGTAAAAAGAAAAGATTGATCAGGGTTTGCAAGTCTAAATGCACCCTAATAAAGAAGACAAAATGGTAGTGTTAAGTAGATAGGGTAGGTAGATGGTGCTGCAAAGTGTTATCCGATGAATGGTGCTGCTACATGTTGGTTAATCATTTACTTTCATCACAAGTACTAAAGCAGGAAATACACTGAAAAATCACAGCAAGCAAAGTCAAATTCATTAACCTCCCTCATCATTTTTCCCCCTCAAGAGTTTTACTAATTTCCCCAAAAGTACTAAGGTATTTGGAGATCAAAAGGGCTCAAGGCATTTCCTTGACTTCTGGAGGGACCAGACCCTCGGCCTAATGATCAAAAAAGACCTAAACACTCGAAATAATTCATCATTGTTATCTTCCATCTTTAACCTTTTCCTAAGTAAAATCCTATTTTACTTAGGAAACTGATGCAACATTCCATAAAAATTCCTCAAAATAACTTGTTATTCTAAGTTTAAGTGTTGAAGATAAAATGTTGCAATTTACTTCACAAGTTATCACTTTCTTAGATGTACAAAGATGTTTTGATTTTCCTTGTCCTTTGCCATATTAACATTTAATTCTACTATATTAAACTCCCTAGTGAAATACCCTTTCCTAAGTATATAACTCCCCTTTTTATATATACTCCAAAAAACCCCTTTATTATAATTTTTTAACCAAAGTATTTATCTCCCTACAACTCATTAAAACCCGCCTATAAAAGCCCTTTGGTTAAAAATATAGCATAATACATAAATCCCGCCCCTATGGTGAAATAATTGTATTAATTAATTCATCATATAATAAAATATATATAAAAATGTTAGACATACAATATGTGTGTTTAATACCAAAAAACATCAATAAAACTTTGCGAAAGTTTTGCGCCACCGTGGTCTGTCCACGTGGCATTCCGCTTAAGCAAACCCCGCCGCAACCCTGTTCATTAAACACATGGGATTAATTAGTCATCTGGACTAATTAACAACCTTCTCCGCCTATTAAAATTTCCCCGGGGTGATTAGATTATGCGTTAAAACCTTTTAAAAACCCGACGGGCCCACCTTTCAACCCTCCGCATGTTCCCCATCCCTTCAGCCGTCGGATCACCCATTCGTAGATCAACGGTCATTATTAATCCCGCTGCCCTTCCCTTGCCAGCATGTTAACCAGCGGGGGATGGGTGGTTTTTGAAAAGTCAGACATCCATGTGGCAAATGCTCTGTGGAATCGCTCCCCCCGCGATCAATACCACCCTCGACCAAAAGCGGTGCGGGGACTTCCCGCTTACCACTTACCGCCCGACTCTGCACACGTCATCCCGTACTACCATGACATCACACCTCGAAAAAACAAAAAACCCTTTTAACTTGTAAATAAGCCATTTTTCGTGTTTTTTTAGTCATTTTCATTATTCTGAGAAGAACGTTGCTCCCGCTGCGATTTTCAAAATTTCCGCTGTAATTGACCATTTCGCCCCAAAATTCCGCTGCGCCTGTGCTGAAGAACAATTCTGCCATTGCCTGTTACCTGTTAAAGAACCAGTTTCCGTCTAAACACAGGTATTTATCCTTTACGCCCCGACTGCACGAAAACTCAGTTTCCTTTGTTTTTTCGCTTAGAAAGTGGTTAAAAATCATCGCTGAGTCCTCCCTGAAGATTTTAAACCTGTGAAATTGCCCCCCAAACCTGCAAATTGTTCCAATTTCCTCCTTTTCAGATATCCCTTCCGGTCTGTAAGGAAAAACGAAAACCTCCATTTTGAATCCACAAGAACCAAAATGGAGGTCCCGACAGCTCTAAATATCACTCCATTGAATGCTCCTCACCGTGATTTGGACTATTTACCTCTGATAGATGAAGATTTCCAAATAAAAGACCTGCATTTTGATGAAAGTCCCCGTTTGAGCTTATGTCGCTGCAGAGACGAACACTCAAAGGGGAAAGACCTTATAGGGTTGTGGGAATCCAATCTCCCAAGGTATCTTATTCCTTCAGTCCTTATTTTCCCTGAAATCATTCATTATTGCCAGGCAAGCTATGATCCCACTTTTTATAAACTTACTGAAGTAGATGAAACTTTGAGAAAGCTCAGAAGAACTATGATACCAGATGATCAATGGTGGCATGAAATGTTGGAGATTCTGTAAAGGTTGCCTTCAGGATAAGAAGTTATCTTTACTATCAAGTAAATGGTAAAAACAGGAAAACAGATGAAAGAGTATCAGATGAAAGGTTAAAGAGTATCCGTGAGAAGAAAGAGTGTCCAACAAGTCAAAGAAATACGCAAAGGACAGCACAGAGCCCTATTTTAAAGCACTTATCTCCAGCACGTCCACAAAGAAAGGAACAGCACATCAGCCGTTACCCATTATTCTATCCACGAGACCATGTGTCTCTTGTTTGTTTGTAAATATGCTTTAAGTCAGCCTAGATTATTGGCTAAGTTAGTGTAAGATTGTTTTAGATTATTTTGTGTATAAATAAACCCTCAAAGAGAGTGTTGAGGGTGGATTCTATTACTCTGCTGTAACATTGAGATTTTCGGAATAAAAGCTTTTGGAGAAATTTATTCGTGGCTTACTGGATGACGATTTGAAGCTCAGGACTTTTTGCAGGATTCATGTGTTGGACTGCAGTTCAATAAGTCTTTCTACCCTTTGTCCTAAGTTTTATATCAGTTTATAATATCATTATGTCCATTTCTGAATAATTTACATAAAGGATTGAATCAGAATTTACTTAATTGTACTCTGATTTCAGATGTGATTGTTCTTAATGTTTTCCTCTAAATTAGCTATAAGCATGAATTCTTAAATGCTCTTGCTTTGTTAATTTAAACACTGTTGATTACCATAACAAAGAATTCTTCATTGCTCTTTGTTTGTAGTCAGCTCATTCCTTTCTTTTGAACTTGGTGAAAGATTCTTAGCTGCCTTTCATCCCTTCAAGATCACCCCATCCACTTTAAATTTTAAGGATTGTTCTCTGTCTAGCTATCTTGCCCTGTAATACCATCTTGTGCTTAGAATAGAAATCCAGTAAAGCCATCCTTTGACTCCATAGCCCAATGGACTGAAAGCTCTCAGCCTTGCCCTTAGTTTGTGGATTCCACCATTTTCCAAAACAAACTTTGAATCTATAACTAGCCTAAAACCTTTCAAGAACAAAGATAAATCATAAAGAGAGAGCCCTCTCTGGATGCCGATTGGCTATATTCTGCATCTAAAAGGTTGGTTTGTGGTTACCTCGGGTATACTTTCCTCTTACACAACTTCTGGGAAAACCTGAGTGATAACATAGTGGCGAGCATACTGGGGAATCTGAATCATTTTACTTGTTAGTATTGTTCAAATATAAGCTATAGACAGAGTCTGAAGATCAGCCAGGTAGCCTTTGAAATTGCTTTTGCTCTGCAAATGTAAAAGTAAATAAAATCTGCTTCAGTCTATCTCTGATTTAGCTTATATATTGAATCTTAGTTTCAAATTTTTCAATCAGATTCTCTAGTTTAAACAGATCTTTGAGGAAATATTAATCACATATCATTATTTCTTAAAGAATTTGTAGAAGTTGTATTTATTTTTCAATTAAAATCCAAAAATCCAAAAACACATAGTCTAAGAAAATTGGCTTCAGAAAGGATTCGACATACTAGGTCAAACCCTGACCCCAATCCACCACCAATATTTAAAAATCCAAATCTGATCCCTAGGATTCTTAGAAGACAAGGAAGTCAAGAAAGTTCTGAAAGAGGAAGTCAGGAGAGTACAGGAAGTTCTAGACCACTTTCTAGATCTGCATCTTGTCCTGTGAAAATTATTTATATTGATGACATTCCTTTTGATGCAAGATTTGAAACATCTTTGTTTGTGAATTTTTCTGAGACTGAATTATCTAGATTAATTCCGGATCCTTTGTTCTTTGAAGATTTGCAATACAGATTTGTTTCACATCATCTTGACAGAGAATTGCATAAATCCCTTCAGTCTGAGCAAACCTTTGAAGAAAGCTCAAACATTTCTGTGATAACTGAAGCATCTCCGAGCTCAGTTACTTTTCATCAAACTTTTCAAACACATGTTAGACCTCCATCTCCTCCTGTGAGACCACCTTCTCCTCCTACTAGACCGGCTACTCCTGTCACTCCACTTTATCTTCCAATGGCCAATAGATATGCCCCTTTACAGTTACCAGCCAACCCTCCAGCTTTACCTCAGGACTACCAAAGTAAGATCACACCTTTTGATGGATCAGGTACCTACACAGCTCAACAACACACCAAAAGGATGACTGATTACTTTGAGTTTTATGAGATTGATACTGATAATATCCGAATGAGAATTTTCGTTCAGAGTCTTACTGGAGAAGTTAGAACTTGGTTTAGGGCTCTTACCCCGAACAGTATTGCTGATCTAGAAGCCTTGTATAGGGCATTCTTGAACAGATGGGAGAAAAAGAAGGATCCTCTTCAGATCCTATCAGAATTTGAAAAATTAAGAAGAAGACCAAACGAAACCGTACAAGATTACATCATAAGATTCAATGAATCTTATAATGTAGTTCCTCAAAACCTAAGACCCCCACCCAACAACGTGTTGGTCAAATTTCCAGATGGTTTTGACTCTGATATAGCTTATTCACTTAGGGAAAGAGCTCCACAAACACTAGAGGAAATGCAAAGCATAGTGGTGAGTGTAGAAGCAAATCTGATAGAAAAACGAGCCAAAGCTAGGGCAGAAAGAAGAATGCCTATGAATGAAGAACCTTCAGCTTTTGAAAAGAAGCTGGATGTAATCATTAAAGGTATGGAAAGATTAGGTGACAGAGTGGAAACCATTGAAAGAAAGTCTTCTACTGACAATCAGAATGTTGCAAGAAACCAAAACTTTAGGAGGAATCTGAATCAAAATATTGGAAAGAATGTCCCTGATCAAAACATTAGGCCACCTTTCCAAGAAAACTTTGTTGAAGGTTCAACCTCTGAAGAACCTACAGAAGACGTAGAAATAAACAATGTCAATGAGGACAAAGATGAACCAGAAGTCTTCCTATCCCAGGATGATCAAGAGAATCATATCCTTGAAACATTCCAAACTCGTTCAGGTGAGACTTTTGATTTCAAAGAAGGCTATGACACAGCAATCTACGAGGTTCATAAACAGTACAACTTGAGAAGTAGACGGATAGATGTACCAGAAAATAGCAAACAGAAAACTACAAAACAAAATGTCAAAGGTAAACAAAACATTCCCCCTGTACAAAATATTTCCCCTGTACAAAACATTCCCCAAATACAAATTTTGTCTAGGATAAATCCCAATTCTTCAAATCCAATAATTGAGGATGTCTCTGATGAGCAACCAATCAACAAACAACAATTCAATACATCTCCTAATGTAGGAAATGTAGAAGAAACAGCAGAAGTTAGTCCTGAAACATCTTCAAAACAAAACTTCATTCATGAAAAAGAGAAAAACATTGAAGACCCAAAAAACAGAGAAAAATCAACTGTACAAAACACTAAAACTCAAACAGAAAAACCTTTTAATCTAGAGGCTGAAATAGGCAAACTCAAGATAGTTGTTCCTTTATCAGAATTGGCTAAACATGATGTCTATAGGAGTCATATTTCCAAGTCTTTAAACATTAATATTACTGGATTGGATGATTCAGTAAACATTCTTGATGATCAACCCAAACTTCTTTTTGGCCCCGAGGTTAATGGCAAACCAGAAAGTGAAGGAACCCCTCCATTTTATGTTAGCCTGAATGTTCATGACAAGATACTCCATAATGCAATGCTTGATTCTGGAGCATCTCACAATTTGATGCCAAAAGCAGTAATGGAAAGATTGAATCTAGATATTACCAGGCCGTACAAAGATTTGTTTTCATTTGATTCCAGTCAGGTAAAATGTTTAGGTTTGATTAAAGATCTGTGTGTCACTTTGGTCCAATACCCTGCTAAGTCGGTTTTAATGGACATAGTAGTTGCTGATATTCCACCGAAATATGGTATGTTATTGTCTAGATCTTGGGGTGCTAAACTTGGAGGATCTATTCAACTAGACATGTCATATGCAACTATTTCAGTATTTGGTCAGCCCAAAAGATTATATAGAGAAACTTTGATGAAGTACTTAGTGAGTAGCCATGAGAAGCCTGAAAACTTCCCTGTTTACTCTGTACATTCCGACATGGATTCTTTTATTTTATACAATGCTGAGTCAGATCTTCCTACTGAAATAGAAGCTCCAAAGTTGGAAATCATAAACAAAACCACCGTTAAAATCGAGGAAATCTCTGAAAACAAAGAAGCACTAGATGATCAAGAAATACCTGAAGAAACTAAACAGCTAGCTCCTGTCAAGAAACACTTTAAAACAATTGATGAAGATTATGAACATGAAATTCTATGGCATTTAGAGTTTGATGGCTCAGTAAACAGACTAGGTGCAGGAGCTGGGATTTGGTTACACAATGTAGAGAACAATCATGCAGAGGGTCATGCTTATAGGTTAAATTTCAAATGCACTAACAACATGGCAGAGTATGAAGCTCTTTTATTAGGGCTTAAACATGTCAAGAAGTTAGGGGGCATTAGAGTATCAATTATAGGTGACTCCGAATTAATCATCCAACAGATTAAAGGAGAATGTGCAACAAAAGACATGAGACTGAAACAATACCGAGAGACAGTTGTAGAGATTCTCAACACATTTTTACAAGCCCAACTTTCCAAGATTCCCAGGAAACAAAACTTACATGCTCACAGTTTGGAAATGTTTGCTAGTACATGCAAGTTGCCTTTTGACCCTAATCATCAGTTTTCAGCTGAAATTAGGCATAGGCCTGCCATACCAGACAATCTTTTGAATTGGCAAGTATTTGTGAATAACAATCAAATCAATAATTTTTTGACACTTCAAAGTGAGTTTTCTAACTGTAATATAGATGAAGACATAACCATTGATGAATTTGATCAATAAAAAGAACAAAAAATGGAAATATCAAGAGAAAATGCAATTCATATGCTGCATCCAACCACATTCACTGAAAAAGACATGCAAAATTTGAAACACATGGAATCTGATGAGATCATAGATGATGACACAGAAATCATTAATTTGAAAGATAATCAATTACCCAAAGGATTAACACCTTTGGAAGATCTGTTCGACTCAAATGATATTCCATTCAGACCTAAAATGGAACCTGTTAAGGCTGATATGGAAGAATGCAACTTAGGAACACCAGAACATCCCAAAATTGTTAAGTTGTCCAAATCTCTTCCAAAAGATCAAAAAGTTAAATATGTTGAACTATTAAAATAATTCCAGGATGTCTTTGCCTGGAGTTATGAAGACCTCAAATCTTATGATACATCCATCATTCAACACACTATACCTTTGAAACCTGACCAGAAACCTTTTAAACAAAAGCTTAGAAGAATTAATCCTGTTTTATTACCATCAATTGAAAAGGAAATCAAAAGGATGTTTGAAGCAGGGATTATAGCTCCTATCAGATTCTCAGAATGGGTTTCTAACCTGGTACCAACAAGAAAAAAGACAGGAGAAATTAGATTGTGTGTCGACTTAAGAAATTTGAATAAAGTTTCTTTAAAAGACAACTATCCTCTGCCAAAAATGGACCACATTCTGCAAAGGGTTGTAGGATCTTCGAGAATATCACTACTGGATGGATTTTCAGGGTACAACCAGATTCTGGTTCATCCTGATGATCAGGATAAAACAGCATTTACCACACCATGGGGTACGTTTAAATATGTCAAAATGCCATTTGGGCTTAAGAATGCAGGAGCTACATTTCAAAGAGCAATGGACATTGCTTTTGCTAAAGAGATACGTGATTTTCTGGTTATTTACTTAGATGATTTGACTGTTTTCTCTAAAACAGATCAAGAACATTTAGATCACCTAAGGCAAGTATTTATAAAGTGCAGAAAATATGGAATTTCTTTAAACCCTAAGAAGTCATTGTTTGGTTTGGAAGAAGGAAAGCTTTTAGGGCATATCATTTCTAAAGATGGCATTAGGATTGATCCAGAAAGAATTCAAGAAATTTTGCAAATACCCCACCCCAGAAACATAAAAGAATTGCAAGCATTTATAGGAAAAATCAATTTCTTGAGAAGATTTATTTCTAGTCTAGCAGAATTACTTAGATTACTGACTAACATGTTGAGGAAAGATTCAAGCATTGACTGGACTGTAGAAGCCAAACAATCATTCGAGGAAATTAAAATGGCTTTAACAAGGACACCGGTTCTGACCAGTCCTAAATTTGATAGAGACTTTATCATTTTTTCATTTGCTTCTGAACATACTGTTGCAGCTGTTTTACTTCAAAAAGATGACCAAGGGTGTGAAAAGCCAATAGCATTTTTTAGTAAAGCACTGAGAGATGCATCCTTAAAATACAATATTATGGAAAAACAGGCTTTTGCATTGGTAAAAGCAATCAAAGATTTCAGAGTTTACATTTTATATTCTCATGTGGTAGCATATGTACCTAATGCAGTGGTTAAAGATATTTTGACTCAAGATGGCATAGAAGGTAAACGAGGTAAGTGGATAGATACCATTTTGGAATATGATATTGAGATCAAGCCAACAAAACTTATAAAGGGCCAAGGTTTAGCACAACTTATGACAGAAACCAATTGCCAAGCCTTAGACCTCAATGAACTGGATAACGAGCAGGAGATGGCGACTCCTCAGATCAGTCAAGCTTTCTTAGATTCACCTTGGTACACTGATATAATTCATGTTTTATTAAACCTGCAAGCTCCTCCAGGGTTGTCCAGAACTAAGCAAAGATTTTTAAAATGACATCTTTGAAATATTGTATTTTAGATAGCACTTTATTTTGGAAGAATCATGAAGGAATTTTATTGAATTGTCTCTTAAAAGATGAAGCTGATAAAGTGCTTAATGAATTTCATGCAGGGGATTGTGGAGGACATCTCTACTGGAAATCTACTGCAGACAAGATCTTAAGGGCTGGCTTTTACTGGCCAACATTATTTTTTGATGTTAAGAAACTTGTAACAACTTGTCATAAATGTCAAATATTTGAGGGAAAAAGAAAGTTGTTACCTCTGCCTTTAAAACCAATTTCCACAGAAAGACCTTTCCAACAATGGGGGTTAGATTTTATTGGAGAAATTCATCCCCCTTCTTCAGGGCAACATAGATGGATTTTAACTGCTACAGACTATTTCACTAAATGGATTGAAGCCATCCCATGCAGACAGTCTAATGATTCTGTGATCATAGGGTTTTTAGAAACAAACATACTCTCAAGATTTGGCTGTCCAGAAAAGATTATAACAAACAATGCTGCTGCATTTAAATCAAAGAAAATGATTAGTTTCTGCCATAAATATCATATTACTTTAGGCCATTCAACAGCCTATTACCCTCAGGGTAATGGATTAGCAGAATCCTCCAATAAAAGCTTGATCAATATCATTAAGAAATTGTTGGAGGAAAATAAAAAGAACTGGCACAAGAAACTGACCAATGCATTATGGGCAGACAGACTTACAACTAAGAAATCAATTGGGACTATTCCATATGAGTTAGTTTATGGCATTGAAGCAAGATTCCCCTCATCTTTAGGAATCCCTGTCATGAAATTACTTCAGGAAGCTCAAGTTGAGCCAGATGACATTCAAAGAAGAATTAATCAGACAATCCACTTGGAACAAACCAGGGAATAAGTATACCAAAGATCACAAGTCTTACAGGAAAAGCTAAAGAAAATGTTTGATAAAAGGACTAAAGCAGAGGATTTTAAATTAGGAGACAAGGTCCTAAGATGGGATTCTAGAAGAGAAGAAAAAGGGAAACATGGAAAGTTTGATTTCTTGTGGAAAGGGCCTTATATCATTCATGCTTTGCAGGGAAACAACACTTACTTTTTGAAGGACTTGAACAATTCAGAAGTTGAAGAAGGACCAGTCAATGGTCGAATGCACATTCTGAGGCATCTGACCTGCTGTTCTTGACTTTTCACAAGGAAAAGCCATCCCCAAGTGGAGCCAGTGTTAGCCTCCTATATCAATAGGTTTCATGTTTCATGATTGTCTTGATTGAACTATGGAATATGTTCAAACCTTCTTTCTTAAACAAAGGTGTTCCATATTCTTGAAAACCAAAAAAATTCAAAAAATTTAAAAATGTAAAGAGGGTATACCCTAAAAGAAAGATCAAAGGGTAAAAAGAATAAAATGGTCAAAAAAGAGAAAGAAATGAACCCCAAGCAAAAAATAGACCAAGGAAAGTGTGCAAATCCAAATGCCACTACTTTTTCATCTGTTGTAATAAAGTAATTGTGTGCAGCTTTACCACAATTCATGAATAAGTCAAACTGTTTAAACTTGGCTTAGTCATATTTCAATTTCATGTTATAGATTAGAGAATAAATATCTAGCCAAACAGTTTAATCTTGGCAGATAAGTAGCTAGGTAGAGTGAATAAAAGGTGCTCAACAGTTTAATCTGAGCCCTTGGATGTAATAAGGGTAGAAATAGATAGATTCATCATGTAAAAGAAAAGATTGATCAGGGTTTGCAAGTCTAAATGCACCCTAATAAAGAAGACAAAATGGTAGTGTTAAGTAGATAGGGTAGGTAGATGGTGCTGCAAAGTGTTATCTGATGAATGGTGCTGCTGCATGTTTTTGATCATTTACTTTCATCACAAGTACTAAAGCAGGAAATACACTGAAAAATCACAGCAAGCAAAGTCAAATTCATTAACCTCCCTCATCATTTTTCCCCCTCAAGAGTTTTACTAATTTCCCCAAAAGTACTAAGGTATTTGGAGATCAAAAGGGCTCAAGGCATTTCCTTGACTTCTGGAGGGACCGGACCCTCGGCCTAATGATCAAAAAAAGACCTAAGCACTTGAAATAATTCATCATTGTTATCTTCCATCTTTAACTTTTTCCTAAGTAAAATCCTATTTTACTTAGGAAACTGATGCAAAATTCCATAAAAATTCCTCAAAATAACTTGTTATTCTAAGTTTAAGTGTTGAAGATAAAATGTTGCAATTTACTTCACAAGTTATCACTTTCTTAGATGTACAAAAATGTTTTGATTTTCCTTGTCCTTTGCCATATTAACATTTAACTCTATTATATTAAATCCCTAGTGAAATACCCTTTCCTAAGTATATAACTCCCTTTTTTATAAATATCCCAAAAACTCATTTATTATAATGTTTACCAAAGTATTATATCCCCGCACATTGAAAATAAAAACCCCGCTTTATAAACCCTTTGGTTAAATATATCTTTATAATATAAATCCCGCCCCTATGGTGAATTAATTGTATTAATTCATTCATCATATAATAAAAAATATATATAAAAAACTTTAGACATACAATACGTATGTTTAATACCAAAACATATCAATAAAACTTTGCGAAAGTCTTGTGCCACCGTGGTCCGTCCACGTGGCATTCCACCTAGCCAACTCCGTCGCAACCCCTTTCTTTTGCATACGGGATTAATTAAGTCGCCTGGACTAATTAATAACTATTTCCGCCAGTTAAAAAGCCCCCGTAGCGATTAAAAACATTTAAAAGTGTTTAAAAGTACGACGGGGCCCACATGAAACCTCCGCCCATCTTCCCATCGCCCCAGCCGTTGGATCAGCCTCCCGCAGATCAACGACCAGCGTTGATTCCGCTGCCCATCCCGTGTAAGTTTTTTAACCCGCGGGGGATGGGTGGTTTTGAATAGTCAAACCATCCACGTGGCAGGAAACCTGTGGAATCGCTGCCCCTCCATTAAAAACCGTCCTCGACCAAAAGTGGTGCGGGAGTACCACTTACCGCTTACCGCTTACTGCCGGCTTACGTCACCCCGTACGTCGATGACGTCATCACCTCGAAAAAACAAAAATACCTTTAACTTGCGAATAAAGCCATTTTTTCGTGTTTTTTCAGTTATTTTCATTATTCTGAAAACGACAGAGCTCCCGCTGCGATTTTCAAAATTTCCACTGTAATTGATCATTTCGCCCCAAAATTCTGCTGCGCCCGTGTTGAAGAACAGTCCCGCCATTACCTGTTACCTGTTAAAGATCCACCTTCCTTCTAAAAACATGTATTTATCCTTTACGCCCTGACTCCAAGTAAAACTCAGTTTCCTTTGTTTTTTTCGCTGAAAAAGTGGTTAAAAATCATCACTGAGTCCTCCCTGGAGATTTTAAACCTGTGAAATTGCTCCCCGAACCTGCAAATTGTTCCAATTTCCTTCATTTCAAGAATTCCGCCCGGCCCGTAAATAAAACCAAAAACCTCCATTTTGAATCCACAAGAACCAAAATGGAGGCCCCGGCAGCTCTTAATATCACTCCATTGAATGCTCCTCACCGTGAATTGGACTATTTGCCTCTGATAGACGAAGATTTCCAAATTAAAGACCTGCATTTTGATGAAATTCCCCTATTGAGCTATTGTCGCTGCAGAGACGAATACTCGAAGGGGCAAGATCTTATAGGTCTGTGGGAATCTAATCTTCCAAGATATATCATTCCTTCAGTCCTTATTTTCCCTGAAATCATTCATTATTGCCAGGCAAGCTATGATCCCGCACGGAGGGCTGTAATAGCTCCCGACCAAAGTGTTCTGTTTCCCATCACTCCCCAGGCTATCAATGCTATGTTACACTTTGAGCCAGAGCAAGAGTTAGCACCATTATCCATGGAAGGATTGATTGAGAAAACCAGACAGTTAACCCCAGAGAAATTAAAATCCATGTGTCAGTATTTCATGTTACCTGAGCATCAGCCAAAAGGGGCTCCCCCCTATGGTTTTTACTATTTCAATACATTGGGAAGGCTTGTTGTAAATATAATATCCTTTGTCTTAGGATTCAACACTAGTGAGTATGTAGATGAGATAACTTTGGCTTTGCTATCCATCTTTACTCCTGGGCAGCCTCCTGAGATTAAGTATGATTATGCTTCCTTCATTGCCAACAAGATCCATGATCAATTCTTAAGGCTAGATACTGAAAAAGTTTTTAAGTACTCCTCAGTTATCTATCATCTCATGATCTATTATCAGTCAGACAGATTCCCTTTCCCTGTTCAGAAACTTGATGCTAAGGGTAATCCCAGGTCTGTCATTTTTTGGTCCCCTATCATTCATTTTTCCTTTGATTCTCCCTATTCCTATTCAGAATTCATTGATCAGTTTGTACATCCTGCTACAACTTTGTTAACAGGAATTTCTCCCCCCAGACTGAGTACTGAAATTAGAAAGACCTTGCAATTGTCAAAGAGTTATAAAGTTGGGGATTGGTACTTATACCAAAACCATACAGTTATCAAGATTTATGGATGTGAATTACGTCCATTCAAGTTACCCAAATATGTACCAATGAGAATTTTTGCCTTGGAATACTTTAGGCAGATGAACAATTCAGATGTGATCCATTTCTGTAATGTAAAAAAGAAAGCTCAGTTAAGGATCAAAAGCCAATTAGGTCTTTTCATCTGCAATTCTAGGGAGGCTGAGAAAGAAGCAGAACTTCTATTAGAGAAAAAATTCCAGGCATCTTTCCGTTGGGTCCCTTATGACCCCTTTGGTTTCATTTGTGAAAAGAGATTAAAGAATAAGTCATCTCCTTATGTACATCACAGGATTCCTAATTTAGAACAGTATGCAAATCAAGATGAATGGGTTGAAGGAACTCTTGTTGAAGAAGAAAGTGAAGCAGACAGAATGAATAAGATTATGAAAGATGTTGAAAAGAACTTTGACCTAGAAACGTATGATCAAATGTAGGTACCCTACATTGGCACCTCTTCAGCAGCCACTCTACAGCAAGCATTACAGGAAGACAGTCCATCAGTAGCAGCAGAACCCAAGGGTAAAGGAAAGGAACCTGTAATCCAGGTTATTGAAACTTTGGTCATGGCTGAAAAACCACAGAGTTCCAAGGCACCGGAAAAATCTCAGGCTTCTCCCACACCAGCAAAACACATCCAAGTTCCAGAGATGCAAACTCCACTAAATGTGGAAATAGGGAAAAAAAGGCTAGCTCCAGATACCACTCCTTCAAAAGGAGCCTCACAGGTTTATCAAACTAAGAAACACAAATCTGATCCACCTCCAGATGTAGAAATTATAGATGAAGTGTTTGATGATGGTAGGGAAGATAGTCAGCAAACAGGCACAGCAAGTGAAACAAACATAAGCCAGAAAGGGATACAAAAGCAATTAAGCACTGAAGTATCTTCTTTCAGACCGCCAAAGACAGATACTGGAGACATTAAAAGAACCTTCATTAATATCAAAACAAAGAATGATCCATTGAAAATGAAGGTATACGATCAGTATATGAAGATGGCTCCTCATAATCAACAAAGGCTGATGTCTGCATTTGATCTTTCACAAGGTAAAATGCTAATGAGCCACTTTAAAGCAAAGGTGCCAAAGCCAACTTCAGCAACAGATTACATCAGAACAAATTTTGAAGTTTTAGCAAAAGATATCCATCCCTTGGATCAGATAGAGCTTCATAGACAAACGGGGGAAATGGTTTATTCTACTCTCACCAACAAAGCCATGGCAGCTTTAACGCTGCAAGATTCCTTGAATAATACTACTGCACAATTGAAGATTGAGAAGGCCTCCTCACAGGCCAAGGATAATAGAATAAAATCTCTAGAAGAGATAATCATCGGTTTGGGTCACAATCCCAAAGACATTAAAGGTATTGAGGCATTGGTAAAGAAGAAAGAGGACGATATAGCTGCACTCAGAAAACAGCTAAAACTACCAGCCTCGAGGCACCCTCAGACACAGGAAGTTATAAAAGGAAATTCACAGGAAGAAATGATGGAGTTGCTCTTGAATATGACTGAGCGACTAAATGAGACAGAGAAGGAATTGGAAAAATCATTGCAGGAACAGGAAATAATCAAGCAGACTTCAACAACAGGTACTACAACCACAGGGCAGCAGGAACAACCACCTCAGGTGAACACTTCTAATTTGAACTCTGAGGACTTAATAAAACAGATGGAGAGTTTGCAGCTAAAGGTCACAGAACTCCAAGAAACAAAATTGCAATTGACAAAATTGGAGGAAAAATATGACACATCTAAAAAGACAACTGCTGACAACCTCAGGGAAATAAAAAGATTGGAAAAATTGGTTGAGGCTTTGCAAAAGATCTTTCACTGGAAAAGCCTCTGAACGAAATAAATGATATTCTTTGGGGCAACATCATTGAATTAATAAAGGATATTTGGCCCTCGATTCAAGCTATTTTTGAGCAAAATGAGTTAGTCAAGATAGCACAAGAAGAAATAAATAGAACCAGACATGAATTAAGAGGCAGGCCTGAGCAGGCCCAGCAGCTCATTCAATTTTTGAATTCCAGAACAAAACAACAGCTTGCATTGTTAGGAATTGATGGCAGGACAGGTGCAGTTTTGGAAGCAAAGAGAGTTTTCACCAAGAGGACTTTCATGCAAAATTTAGAAAGAAAATGTACAGACATTTTGGTTGACATCAACAATTTCAGAGAAAAATTCCAAGCTCTACTAGATAGTGGGTTACCAAGTCCCATGCTCACAGAAGATCAAATAGTAGACTTGGAAACCTATGAGAAGAGAATAAAGGCTCATGCTAAAAATGCAGCTGTAGGTTCTACTAGCTCATCAGAACCTTCATTACCAACTGGGCAAAGTATTTATGATAAAGTGAGGAATTTATTTCATCTGGAGCATGAAATAAAGTATCTGTTTCCAAACAATCCCACTTTTTATAAACTTACTGAAGCAGATGAAACTTTGAGAAAGCTCAGAAGAACTATGATACCAGATGATCAATGGTGGCATGAAATGTTGGAGATTCTGTAAAGGTTGCTTTCAGGATGAGAATTTATCTTTACTGTCAAGTAAATGGTAAAAATAGGAAAACAGATGAAAAAGTATCAGGTGAAAAGGTTAAAGAGTATCCGTGAGAAGAAAGAGTGTTCAACAAGCAAAAGAAATACGCAAGGGACAGCACATAGCACTATTTCAGCACTTACCTCCAGCACATCCACGGAAAAAGGAACAGCACATCGGCAGTTGCCCATTATTCTATCCACGAGACCCTTTGTCTCTTGTTTGTTTGTAAATTATGCTTTAAGTCGGCCTAGATTATTGGCTAAGATAGTGTAAGATTGTTTAAGATTATTTTGTGTATAAATAAACCCTCAAAGAGAGTGTTGAGGGTGGATTCTATTACTCTGCTGTAACATTGAGATTTTCGGAATAAAAGCTTTTGGAGAAATTTACTTGTGGCTTACTGGATGACGATTTGAAGCACTGGACTTGTTGCGGGATTCATGTGTTGGACTACAGTTCAATAAGTGTTTCTACCCTTTGTTTGAAATTTTATATTAGTTTATAATACCATCATATCCATTTCTGAATAATTTACATAAAAGATTGAAACAGAATTTGCTTAATTGTACTCTGTTTTCAAATGTTATTGTTCTTAATGTTTTCTTCTAAATTAGCTATAAGCATGAATTCTTAAATGCTCCTGCTTTGCTAATTTAAACATTGTTGATTACTATAATAAAGAATCCTTCATTGCTCCTTGTTTGTAGTCATTTCACTTCTTTCTTCTGAACATGGTGAAAGATTCTTAGTTGCCTTTCATCCCTTCAGGATCATCCCATCCACTTTAAATTTTAAGGATTGTTCTCTGTCTAGCTATCTTGCCCTGTAATACCATCTTGTGCTTAGAATAGAAATCCAGTAAAGCCATCCTTTGACTCCATATCCCAATGGACTGAAAGCTCTCAGCCTTGCCCTTAGTTTGTGGATTCCACCATTTTCCAAAACAAACTTTAAATGATTAAAGGCATGCACACATATCCCTCACATAAGACTTCCACACATAAATCAGAGATGGATTTGCGTAGTGGAAGCGAGGACCTAACAGTCCCATCTATTATGCACATGAGATTGATTCATGGGACATTATTATGTTGTGGCAAACCACCTGTGAGGCCACCTGATTCAGATTTGGTGAGACATGTCTCACATTAGATGCTCCATGCATAGATCCAGGAGGGATGGGAGCATTATAAGTCCATGATATAGCGCTGGGAGTCTTGGGTAAACTCAAGGAGGAGGGAGACATTCTCCCAACATCATCAGTACCCACTCTCATTTCAGATTTTGTGCTATGGGAGGAGAAGCATGGGAGGAATAGTAACCTTCCAACATACACCTTTGGCATGGGAGATGTCAAGGAGAAGAGTAGCCATATGATAGATGTTATTTGTGATAGATCATCAGCGTTGTCACTATGGAAGATTGATCCATACTGGAAATATCAACTGTTGGTGCATTATTCCAAGGATATTTTCACATGCATGATACTTGATGACCAACTACATGAAGAGGGATGTTCAGTCCAAGAATAAGTCATATACTATCATGGTAGGATATTCTTATGTAGATCCTCCAAGCTCAAGGAGAAGTTTCTACAAAGGGCATATGAGGAATTCCTTTTCAGGAATACTTATTCCATGAAGGCCTACAACACTATCATGGAGAGCTGCACTTGGGAAGGCTTTGGAGAGGAAAAATATCATAATTTTCAAAGATGCATGAACCATGTGGATTTGGAAGAGAGACATGACTCAATGAAGGAGTTATTACAACCACCTCTTTCCTCTTTGGGAATGAGAGGGGATCTATATATGGACCACTCCATTTGTATGAACATAAATTTTGGTGAGGAACATGCTTATGTACATAATTTTTTATTTGATGAATATTTTCATTCATTTACCATGTATATGCAGGCCATAGCTCCAAGGAGGAGTGTTATTCCATAAAAAATTCATGGCCAACTTTGGGCCATAAAATCTTCTGAATGGAGGACACAAGGAGATGTTTTATCATTTTGGGTGCACTCCAAAAGCACCAAACATATCTCACACTTTCAGCCATTATGATAATACTTGGGAAGCATGTAAGTGGTGGGGAAACTAGTTACCATATCACTATCTGATGTAGTCAGGAGATTTATTGTGCTGGTTCCACATGTGGGACTATGACCCACCTCCATTTTTACAATTTTTTGTTTGTATGTACTTGGTTTTGATCCCATACATTGATGATGTACTTATACTTTTTATGGGAATGTTTGGAGGGAGGATGGGAGGAATTTATGCTCCCTATGGGAGAAAAATTCTTCATGTTCACTATGATACATGTTTCAGGGAGAGCATTGGGCAAACCATGTTTGTTTCATTGGAACTATTGTCTCCTTCTAGGATGAATTATTTGCATCTCATAAGAAATTTGGAGGAGCAATTCATGGATGGATGGTTTGGTAGACACTTAGCTTATGAGGGAATCTTATCACATGTTGGTGTCACCAATGGTGGAGGAGAAGAGTTGCAGCAGCCACCTTGTTAGTTGCTTGAGGACAAGAAACATTTGGGAAGGGGGGACTATAGTATTTTGAATTAGCCATGAGGTAGTTGGAATATTAAAATTTGTTTTTGCTGTTTTGTTTTATGAATAAGAGGACAATGGAGGGAAATAATTATCATTAATAATGAACAAATCAATGCCAATGTGTAAATGATAGATATTGGCAACTTAATTGAGCACCCTTCAGTGTGAAAAGGGGTTGGAACACCTTGAATCGGTCAACTTTGACCAAATCAACAACGCTGTCATGGAGGAGTGGTCATCAATGAAAGACAACATAGTTTAGATGGAGATGCTTTGCATGGAAGTAGTGCTATTATGGGATGGGGCTTAGGGTTTGAAAGATAATTTGTTATAAAATGAAGAGGATGGAAACCATATTGATCATGTTGATGTATAATATATTTCTGAATATATGGTCTGTTTAGACATGTATCTTTCTCTTGTTGTTTAGATGAGATTGAGTGTTGTTTAGCACTCGGTGTTCCTGATCAAGAATCCCACCTCTTCCATTGAGAAGCTCTTGGAGGAGTATTTTACTACAATGTCCACTATTAGGCTTAAGGCCAAGCTTCATCTTTCATTTTCAACACATATCCTATTGAGGGTTGAGTTGTTTTGGAGGTTGCAGTAGTGGAGACCATCTTTGGGTCATTTCATTGCTTATTTTTAGTGGAGAAGGCTTCGTTTCCATTGAGAGGATAGTAAGGAAATCCCTTGTGCATATTTTTATATCTTGGCATCATTCCAACTAATTATTTACCCCTACAACATAGTTTACTTCCAGATCTACGTTATTTCTATAGGAGGAGTTGCAGGGTGGTTTGGCACACCATTTGGAGAGAAGGTTTTCTAGTCAAAGGGATATGCATTTCATTTAAAGGATCTATTGGAGGAGGATATTCTGTTGTTCATATCAGATCAGCCACACTTTCTAGATCTATCTTTTGCAGTCGATCTTTAGCCATAGGGTCTATATCCCCACCTTGTACATGGTGTTTTGCTGAAAACCCTTAAGGGGTTCTTCAAAGGAGGTTGTATAGTGCTCAGATATGTAGTAGATCTATCTTTTGAGGTGCATATCAGCCTTATATCTATTTTATAGTAATTTTCTGCAGCAGTTCCTTTAAAAAAACACTGTAACATTCTTCCATTATTTATATATAGTAGCGACACCTCTTTTTGAGGGATTTTGTCCATTGGAGGCTTGTTCTTTCTTGTTGTACATATCATGGCCCATTTTTTATGCATATTTTGCTGCTGTTAGAACATATGAAAGGTCTCCATATTGGCCTCTTGATTTTATATGATGTCTTACACTATTGTTCCAGCATTTCACACTATATTTCTACTTTTCCAATCTGGGAATATTACATCTTCATCCCTTTCGTCATCCCAAATCGCCATACCTGGTGTGTTATCAATATTCTTGATGTACTCAATGAAATTGTTAGCATGAATTTTTTGTCGTAAAAAATCACTTTAGCTATGCATGTCAAGTAGCCCTAACATCAAGTATGGCTGCAAAATATCTTCAAATTTGCTGCATAATATTAGATCTAAGCATAAAAGACATTAAGCAGATAAAATGTGAAATGGCTCCATGCATCCAATGAACAAGACAAGAACAATGTATAAAAATAATCTTATATTACATTAAAAAATGGGGCACCTGAGAGGAAAACAAGAAAGGTGTTTTCCAGTTCTCCTCAGTGGGATGGGTTCTTGGAAGTCCTCAGTGTTTCAGATCTAAAATTCCTCTCTTTGGTTGATATGAAAAACCCTATCAAACATGGAACTCAATGGGAGTTCAAAATGCAAATAAAATTAAATTGGTGACCAAGAATAGATCTAGTGTGATTTAATGCAATGGAGGTGACTAATGAATGGGGAAAACCCTTCTATTTATAAAAAAATATTGGGGTGTTCTAGAACTCGGTGCATGAATAAAACATTATTAATCACATTCTAGAATCACCTTTTAGGAATATTTTATTATATTTGTTGGAGGGAAAAGGGTTTTTGACTTGGGTCAATTCCTTTATTTATAAATAATAAATAAATAAATGATTTATTTATTATTTATGGGAAATTAGGGGAATATAATCAAATCAATAATAGTTTATTTAATTATTTTAAAATGATTTAGTTAGATTTAACTAGAAATAGTATTTAAATAGTGATTTAAATAACTTATTCTTAGGAAATAATCAAATAAATAATGATTTATTTAATTAAATTCCTTGTTTTGGGTTAAATGTGACCAGGAAATATATGCACATGTTATTTTTCATGGTGAAAGCAGTTTTACTTAGGGTAAAATTGGTCTTACATGGTGTACTTGGGTTCATCTAATGGTAATAGGTTAGATGACCAAAAAATGTTGTAACAGATTGCCCCCCAACGTACGAGTGTTAGGAGCAAATCGTATGACCGAAGTACGTTGTAAGAACTCAATCACTAGGTAGTAAGAGGGAAGTGAGAGAGAGGAATGTAAGCTAGTCTAAAGCGTGAAAGGACTGGACCCTGAGGAGACAAGAGTTACAGGTGCAACAAGTCTCTAGTTTATGAGGTGGTACCTTTGTTGAAGGTGGTGGGGGAGGCATACCTATGCCCACCGAGACAATAGTTCACACAAGAAGGTGCCCGGAAAACCATGAAACGCAATAGTAAAACCAATGTTGGTCTAAACATGAGCCAGATAACTAGAATGATGAATCCCACATACATGTCATGCCTGGAAGAATCTTCAGGACTTATACAATAAGATTTGAGTACATGAGATATAAATATTCCCAAATGCCCCCTACACACGGGGAAGGGCTCGCAAAATATGACTGATACATGCAAATCGAAGAGGTGCTGCAAGAGGTTGAGGCTGATATCGTCAAATGAGAGGAGCTGCATCAAGGGCGGAAACTGAAGAAATCATCCGGGCATGTGGGGGGCTACCTGGAGGGCCACTACCTCATGAGGGTTGAGACATCTCACACAAGCCCGAGAATCACCAATAGCTGCTACTGCATCACTTGACCATCAAGTGTATAGATCACGATCATGATGAAAAGAGCTCGAACCGATGTACACTGCCCCCTAGACCTGGATTCTGGAATAAATGAGCTGATGTCGACAGAAGTAGGTCCGCCGTAGGTGAGGAAATAAGGAAACCCTAACTAAGGCATGAGGGAAAATAGTAGAGCGACGAACAGATAGAAACTAATGATGATGATGGAATGAGGGACACTGAGTAGCGGATGGACGACTTCCCTTGTTAGAGCACAAAGGGCATGAATGGCTTGGCAGCGACTGACACAATATCATGATGGATAGGGGACAGTGGGACTGAAGGCCATAATGTGCGACACGAGAGAGGGACCGAGCAATGAAGGATGGAGGGCTATAGTGGGATACAAAGGGACTTAGGATAGATTCCATGAATGCAATGATGACTCAACTTGGATGCTCTAAACAAGTGCGACTCGAGGGTGCTGCCACACAGTAAAGGTCCAATGGGGGACCATAATAACATGAGTACAAGAGGGTATCTCATGGTGAAAATCAAAACAAACAAGGAAAACTAAGGAGGCAAAGTGGTGCCCCCAGTACAAGTGGTGTAAGTGAGGAAATTTGATTTGGAGGAGAGGTGAATAGATACTTCGTGGATGCAATGGGTCCTAGTGAAGTATCAAGGGACTAAAAATTAACAGGTACCTAGAGCTCATGAACAGGCCAGGTCGCATTTTTTGGGGTTTGTGCTGTGGCCTGGGTAGCAAGTACTGGGCAGAAAACTGCGACCGATCCCAGGAAATGACCTGAAAAGTGCGACCTGTCAGAGAAAGGGGGTTTAAGTGCTATTTTTGGCTGAGATCTGGGATCTGTATGGTTGAGAGGTGTAGGTGCCCCCAATCATGTTGCGGTCATGCCAAAATGTATTAAGGGGAATCTACACACATTTTAATGATTTGATGCGCCATTTGTTTGTGTTATGGTTATGCGGCATGGAGGATTACCAATCTCTTTGAGTACTGCATATATGAATCGAAGGGACTTTAATTTTTTGGGTTGGCATACCTGGTGTCACTATCCCAAAGAGAGGATTTGGAGATAATGAAATGATGCTCGTCTGGAAAACCTATAGGTTGGTCAACAACAATGTCTAAGAGACTAGGTTGCGGATGGGAAATGACGGAACGATAAGGGGTATCATCCCGAAAGTGATGTGAAGTGATATGGGATGCTAGAGGTTCTTCTAAATGTGGAAGAAAAATGGTACTAGAGTTTACATGACAAGATACAGTAGGAGAGTTGTGGAGAATTTCCTCTTGTGGTCTCTCAAATATGGGTGCCCCCTTACTCAAACATTGGGTTTCAATGTAATGGCCATAAGCTGTATGTGGTGTAAACGCATGGGTTCGATGTAGGGGGGAATAGATAAAGTTAGGGGTGGTGTTTTCTTCCATAAGGTCATCATCGTGATAGGGGATGGGGTGATTGGTGGAATAAAGACCATCTGATGTGGCGAAGCTACCTGACTCATCATCATGAGAAGAGAGGTTCACATGTGTGTCATCACAAGGGGTGACAAAAGAGTAAGTAGATACAGGATCCAACGATGTTGAATCCAGGGTGATCGCTGAAGGAAGGTCAAGCAAAACAACAGGGGAGGATTCAGAGGGAATGTTTCCTGGTGGTCTCATGGATGAAGATAGGTAGAAGATGGTGGAAAAAGGCTCTATCATATTGACATTAGGAGGGGGAATTTCAATGGGAGCAGTCATGTCTCATAGATCTGCCGAAGAAAAATGTGCAAATAGGGGAGAGGTGGACTCGTTGCGCTTGGCCTTGAATTGGCGGACCACGGCTAGAGAGGTGCGAAAGTCCTTGAGGCAGGGACAAAGGTGGGTGTAATGGCCATGGAGATCACACAAAGCACAGGGGTGGTTGGTGTGAATAGTTTGGGGGTTCTTGGCCGCGGTCACGGAAGGAAAAAAGGCTTCTGGGACCGTGGACTCAGGGAACGCGACATTAACCATGGGCTTGAGATGAGGAAATTCAAGATAGGTATGGGTGGTGTGACCAAAAACATCACACAAAGCACACATGATGGTATGATTTGGAGGCCGAGGAGGGGTAGGGTTTGTCGGGTTTGTCTTGTCCTTTGATGCCCCCGTGTGAGCTTTGCTAGTCTTACCCGAAGCAGTCGCAACAGGAGGTGGGTGCTGTTGAGGTGACTAAGGCACTGTTGCAGTGGGAGAAGTCATGGGGATCGGTTGGACCGGGTTCAAAGCAAGATAAGGTTTGGGTTGACCGGGTGGGGTAGCGGCTGGAGGATCAAGGTACCAGACGGGAATCCCAAGGGTCAGGTTAGGAAGAGAGAGGGTGGCCATGACAGGTACCGTGTACACTCCTGGTGGGGGAGCTAGGAACGATATCTGACCAGTGGGGTAATGGCCAGGAGGGATGGCTCCAAGATGATTGAGACCTGGTGGAACCAACCCAGGAGGGTAGAGGGGCCTGTGAGGATTATGTGGGGAGGGGGATTCCGGAGGAAGAGGGTTCGCTAGCAGGGGTGATGGGCTAGGAGCCAGTGGGGGTGGGTGGGGTTGAGGTTGCTTACTAGCCAAAGTGGGCTGTGTAAGGTTAGCCCAAGATGATTGCATCATGCAAACGTTTGCCAGGCTAGGATAATATATGGGAGGGGGGTCGAGAAAGGTGCCAAGAAAGGGGGAGTCTTTATAGACACCAGGGGAAACACTGGGGCAAGAATCAATGGTTTGCTTGTTAGTGACAGCAGAAATAGTGGACTTAGGGAAAGATTGAGATTTTGGTTCATGAGAGGTTACCTGGTCGATGGTGACAGTTTTACTGTTATGGGGGAAAAACATCTTGCGGTGGACTGCGGAGGGGGCGACAGACATGGCATAGGTGTAACTACGCCCCAAAATAATGTTGCAGTCAAGAGGGGCATCGATAACTTCAACATCGACACAAATAGTCTTGCCTGCAAGGGTGATAGGACAATTACGGAATAGGCCAATGGGCTGGGAGGCGTGGCCATCCAACGCTCAAAGGGTGATCATGGAAGGGGCCAACTCAGGAGACCCGAGTTGTTTCCAAACTGAAGCAGACATCACACAGGTGGATGCCCCCTCGTCCATTATGCACTGGGAAATGTTAGCGTTCCAGATTTTGACTGAGATTTGGAAAGCTACGGAAGCAGGAAGAGGAGGAGACGTCGACTGATGGGCATCGAAAAAAATCAATTGGTCATCTGTTGGATCTACAATGCCCAGGGCAGATAGTAGAGATTTTCTTTGAGAGGGGCACGACTGGAGGAGTTCCAGCGTTGAAATGGAAACATGAGATTGGGCCAGCTCATCTACTATGCTAAACGAATGGGCAGCTTGGTCAGAAGCAGCATTTCGGCGTAATGGTCCCTTAGGAATATTGGTATGAACCTCAGCGTTGGGCGGAGGGATATGCAAGGGACCATTAGTTGTCAAAAGAGGCTTTGTAGAACCTAAAGAAGGGGAGTCGGGGGCAGATGGAGCAAGAGGCTGGGGGTACGGACGGGACTGAGTTTGAAAGTTAAGGTCGACGGGTATAGGTTGGTCAGAGTTCATGAGGAGGATCTGGTAATCATAGGTAACAGATGGAGGAAGTTAAGTGGTGATTGGTTCGTGAGGTGGTTGGGTAGCCACAAATCCCTACTGTGCATCCACCTACTTTTGAGGGGGCGGTGAATGGTGTTGCGGGGGTTGAAAATACAAGGGAGGCAGAGGTGTGAATGATGGTGAAGTTGGAGCACTAGGCTACGGATATGGATGATAATGAGGTTGGGGAACAGTGTGGTATTCTGAAGGTTGGGCAGAAACACGAGGCATGCCGGATCCAGGATGCATGTTACCGGGAGGGGGAGAAGTGCAGGAGGTGGTGCCCCCTCCCCTAGGAAAACTATAGCTCATGGGAGGTTGGGTAGATGGATGAGAGAGAGCTCCAACGAAACTGTCGGTGGCATGAGGTGGCCCCAGTGCGTTAGTGCCACTGGTTCTGGGGAGGTTAGGAAGGACGGTATAAACATAACCAGATTAAGCATAGATCAAGTCATATTTCAAGGCTATTTGGAGGGCGGCTTCTTCAGTTTGAGGGAAGTGGGATGCGACATCATTGCCAATGGGAGGTAAGAGAGAATGAAGGAACCAGTCCATATAGACATGGTCGTCAAAGGTAGGGGCTTGACATAGGCTCTTTCTTCTCTGCCATTCTTTAACATGATCGAATAGGTGGTTCGCAGACGATTGACGGAAAGAAGTCAAAATTTTGATATCGGTGTCATAACGAGGGGGAAGCTGGAAATAAGATAAGAAGACGCTGGCAAGGGTCACAAAGGTGGTATAGGAAGAGGTGGGCTGGTCAACATACCATTTAGAAGCGTCTCTTGTAAGCGTGCGTTGGAACAATCTAAGACAAATGGAGTCATCGGTAATGGAATTAGAGGAACAGCACATATGTAAGGATCGGATATGGTTGGAGGGATCCTCTCTAGCAAGGCCTTCAAACTTGGGAATGTTGGAGGGGAGCTTGGTTGGCATAGCAGGCCAACTAACATCATGGCAGATAGGATCATTGATTAACTTATTGAAATTTGGAAGACTGAGGCCTGCCAGGAAGGGGAGCAAGGGAGTAGTCTAGGGAGTACCTGTGGTGGTTCCGCTAGTAATAGTCCCAACATTAGGGTCAGATTTGCCACTAGCGTTAGGCCCTGGACCAGACATGGTGAAGGTAACAGGGAGAACCAAAAGTAGGGGGAGGAACCAAAGAATCAGAAGGTGAGTCAGAGTGCGGACTCGGGGGAGGACTAACTTGACGATGATGGGAAGGAGGAAGTCAACCATCCAAAAACTAAGGGTGAAGGCCAAGAAGTCTCTAGTATAAACACCTTGCAATGATGACGGGAAGAAGAAGAATCGACAAAGGCAGGGAGGTGCAAGATCAAGTGAGGGCAAGGTCAAAACAAGGGCAGAGAGGTACGGTGTCGATTAATTTTAGAGTCTTTTTCAGGCGGTGTTAACCAAAATATTCTTCACTTAGGGTCAGTGTGTGGCGTGCGTTAATTTAAATTGATTAAACCCAGATGTTTTGAGAGTAAAAGACAAAAGTGTGTTGCGTAATGGAAAAGAAATCTGTAGTAAATAAGACTGAAAGAACAGAAAATTAGCAACTAAAAACGCAGCAATCGAGCCCAAGAAGGTGGGTCTCTTAAAACTATTCTAGAAGGGGCAGAGCACGCTGACAAGAGATCAGTAGATCTAAGGTCTAGAGGGACTGGGATCTAATGGAGAGATCGGCTGGAAAGTTGTGTAGAAAGCAGCAAAGAGGAAGGGGCAAGGTTGCTGCTAAAAAATAGGAGATCAGCTAAAAAGAGGGGGGTCAAAGAGGTGACCCTATAGACAAACCCAAACAAAGCGGAAGGCAGTGTATAGAAATGGAAGAAAAGCTGACCTGTGAGGATCTGAACAGGAGGTATCAGATCTGAAATAAGGTGGAAACTTCTGGAAATTCAGATGTCTGAAAACAACAGCAAACTCTCCCACAAAAAGTGGAGGGAAATAAAGCCCTAAGGGGCAAGAGTCCCACTTAGGTGAGTGAAATAGATTAGAAACAGGTCTAAACAAGTAGAGACAGAGGCTGGAAAACCCTGACAGAAGCCTCGGTGAAACCCAGAAAAAGCGCTGGCAGATTGCAGAAAAAATTGCAGGTCGCAGGTTTGGGCCTGTTTTCAGGCCAGGTCACAGATTTTGGGCAGAAAAGTGCGACCTCAAGGCCAAGTCGCACTTTTTGGGCCGATAAGTGTGACTTGTAGATCCAGGGCTGGTTGCGGTAGATTTCAGAAAATTTTGTCGTCTCAGCTGCGGCTGATGTCGGTCACCTGCGCAATAAGGCCAAAAACACACGAAAGTGAGAAAATTGAATGTTTGAGGGTTTTGGAGGAAAAACCTAGCATAAAAATAGGAAAAACAAAAAATTGAAGAGAAACCCTAGGGTCTGAAACAGCTGGATATGCAGGAGAATAGAAAACGACAGTGGTCACAAAAGAAAACCCGTGTGGAGTCGCCAATTGTTAGCATGAATTTTTTGTCATAAAAACTCACTTTAGCTATGCATATCAAGTAGCCCTAACATCAAGTATGGCTGCAAAATATCTTCAAATTTGCTGCATAATATTAGATCTAAGCATAAAAGACATTAAGCAGATAAAATGTGAAATGGCTCCATGCATCCAATGAACAAGACAAGAACAATGTATAAAAATAATCTTATATTACATTAAAGAATGGGGCACCTGAGAGAAAAACAAGAAAGGTGTTTTCCAGTTCTCCTCAGTGGGATGGGTTCTTGGAAGTCCTCAGTGTTTCAGATCTAAAATTCCTCTCTTTGGTTGATATGAAAAACCTTATCAAACATGGAACTCAATGGGAGTTCAAAATGAAAATAAAATGAAATTGGTGACCAAGAATAGATCTAGTGTGATCTAATGCAATGGAGGTGACTAATGAATGGGGAAAACCCTTCTATTTATAACAAAATATTGGGGTGTTCTAGAACTCGGTGCATGAATAAAATATTATTAATCACATTCTAGAATCACCTTTTAGGAATATTTTATTATATTTGTTGGAGGGAAAAGGGTTTTTGACTTGGGTCAATTCCTTTATTTATAAATAATAAATAAATAAATGATTTATTTATTATTTATGGGAAATGAGGGGAATATAATTAAATAAATAATGGTTTATTTAATTATTTAAAAATGATTTAGTCAAATTTAACTAGAAATAGTATTTAAATAACTTATTCTTAGGAAATAATCAAATAAATAATGATTTATTTAATTAACTTCCTTGTTTTGGGTTAAATGTGACTAGGAAATATATGCACATGTTATTTTTCATGGTGAAAGAAATTTTACTTAGGGTAAAATTGGTATTACATGGTGTACTTGGGTTCATCTAATGGTAATAGGTTAGATGACCAAAAAATGTTGTAACAGAAATAATAGAGTAACCCATACGATATACACCCTTCTTCCATAAACCCCTCGGGTTTTCCCCTTTGTCAAACAAAAGGTTTTAATATCTTCATGTACCTCTATAAGAAGAAAATCCAAAAACAAGAAACCAACCCAACTAATTAAACCCATCTACTAGATGAATTAGAAGATGAACCTGCAAGTCCATGAAATTTGCTGGTAGTTCCTTCACAAACATACAAAAAATATCAGTTATCTCTTGATGATGCTATTGATTTCTAGTGACATGAATATTCTTTGACGTGATCCCACATACAGATGCAGATAATTTAGATATGGCACATTGTACGTATCAGGGGAAGTCATGGTTCACACACGCATACATGAGAAAAGGATAATGATACTACACAGTAAATATTACATTATAAAAAAATTAATTATAAAATATCCCATTACATAAAAATAAAAAATAAAATAATAAAATCATGTTTTTGACATACATACTCTTAGAAGGCTCAAATGGTCATATGATTTCAACCCTGGAAAATGGTCATCCCTAGTGAAGTAGTTCCATAGTGATGAAACATATAAAAAAGGAACCCCCACACTCATTATAACTTCCTTTTCCAAAGAAATATCATATTTTTTTAAAATCCATGGAACATCACCTTCTTTGAGAGAAAAAGAGGCATCAACCTATCCTCTAGTTTCTTGTCTTGGCCAATGTTTATTTTTAGTTTTTGAAGAGATAATATCTCTGCTAATATGGTTTCGAACCAACCAGTGTGGTTCATTATCCGGACAAGATGAGAAATCTGATCTAGGACCTAGCTTAAATAGAAAAGGAAGCTCCAACTAGCCATTGTAGAATAACGGCTAGTTTGACTATAAAAAGAAAAAAATTCAAAATCTCCAACTAGTCATTGTAGAATAATGGCTAGTTTGACTGTAAAAAGAAAAAAAATCAATTTAAGTTGTGTCCTAGATCAGATTTCTCATCTTGTCCTAATAATGAACCACACTGGCTAGTTCGAAATGCGTCGACACAATTTGATCGAATGTTATTTTCAACAAAATATTTTATATATAATCTATGGATGATAAAAGCCAAATTCCTAAAGATGAAACATTTTTAAATATATTCATGGGATGCAGTAAGTGGGAAATTTTAAGATTCTCCCAGTATGGGAGCTCATAAATGATAGATTTCCTTCCATCCCAATGGGTAATTTATCAACATAGGTGTCGAATAATTATGGATCATCAAACATACACTCCCTATTTGAATCAAACATTTTTGCAAATACCTTCTCCTTCTCTCTCTCTCGTATGCTCTAAGCCATTTATTTGGTGTCATTATCAGAGTCCTTTGGGTTATCTCTAGTTTACCATTGAAAGAAGATGTGTTGATCTTATATAAGGGTGTTCTTCTGGGAGGAATACCCTGGAGCAATAATAGACATGCTTTTGTAGGTGGTTAGACCACCTAGCCTTTAGTTAAGGTCTAAAACATTTACATCCATGATACCATTTTGTTATAAGACCTCAAAAATTATTATAGATAGGCTAGCACATTAGCGACCTTGAAGATATGAACAATTTCAATGAATTAAATTTATATGTGAAACAATATTATTATGTATATAAAAAAATCAATAAAAATGTAATTTACCAAAGAAAAATGCTAACAGTGGATATTCATGTATGGTGTAAGCACATACAACACACAATGTAAAAATCCTCTCTATTTTGATGGCTCTTGATACATCATACACATGTATCCCTTCCCATAATTACGTCAATTCATATACCAATGGTTGTAAGTATACATCCATATTATTCACTTGTTTTCTACTAGGGGCTAGGAGAGCCAACATAAGATGTTCATTCTTCACAGACAATCATAGGGGGATATTTCTATTGATCACTATTATAGGCCAAACAAAATATCTCGTGTTTTGGAGGGAATATGGGTTGAAACTATCCATGGCTATGTTGATTCATAGACTTTATACTTTATCCTTGAATTTTTTAGTCCATGTATCCTCTATATGCTTCATGGTTATTGAATCTGTTGGGATTCACATAAATTCTGACTCACTTATATGTGATGCATGCCATCCCTGCAACATAGACAACTCTCTGCAACAAACAAGTTTTTGAATCCTTGGGATTATAAGCATGTGGCTCAATATCTTATGAGGAGGACCATGTGATTTACCCATTTTTTTTTCATTATGTTACCTTAATCCCACATTTCAGAAACATCTCTTGGCTTGGATATTCTCTTATATATAGAATAAATTCATTCATACATGCATGATATGATATGTACTCAAAATCCAACATTTAACGCCTACTTTGCCTCCTGCAGCTACCAAGCAAGACATTATCACTTGGAGGAACCTTATATTTGAATAACATGCCGTTCTTGGGGAATATAGTTGTAAATTTTAATATTTAATGTTCGTAAATAGAAAATTTTTAATGTTAATTGTGTGACAGTATTTCTCAAAATATAACGGACTTGACCGATCATTTAGGTGCATTGCCTCAATATTTTCAGGTAACAAGCATTCAACATGTCAAACATTTCTTTCAAGTTCTACAACAACATTGTTGTCCCCGATTGAGTAGAATTTGACTTGCAACCAAGTCCAAAGAAACGGGATTGGAAGTATAATTCAAGCTTTCGAATAAGGTATTAGTGATATGAGCACCGTCCCTTAGCTAATTTTTCTTAAATGCATCTAACAATTTTTCCTCCATGGTAGTTGTATCTGTTAGGTAATCATCTATAACAACCTCAATTTTATTTCCTACATTTCCAACTTGTGATGAAGAGCTACAATTATTGTATTCATTCCTAATTGGTGAATATGTAGGTAGTGGGAACTGAATAAGTGGCTGATTCAACCATCATTTGTATGCTTCCTCTCCCAGTATTGCACTTATTGTATCCTTCTCTCGAGTTTACATTGTAGTGGGGTGCACGGGAATATGGTAGGTGGGCTGCTCATCATCACTAGAACTCTAATTTCAAAAATATTGAATGCCATTAATACAATATCAATGATATTAGTAAGCACACAAATGCAATTCGTTTGTTGAAATTAGACTATACCAAAAAATTACAACCATCATTGATCCAAGATTGCAGCTAGAAGATGCCATGTTAACATTGGTGGGGTGAAGAGGTTCTCCATTTTCATCTACCAAGTGCTTGTGATATGCTTCTCCTAGTAATATATTTTGACATTTTCTAAATGGAGGACTATTTTCGACACATGAACTCGATTTTGAATCAGGTTCCTTCAAATTTGGATACATTTTTATTCAAATTGACATGGATTAAAAAAAAAAAAATCAATTAAATAATGTAAATATAAATAAAATTTGAACTTACAATAGATGGAAAGGTAGAAATGTGTGAAGGTATTTAATAAACAATATGGAATGAGATGGAATTTGAAGAATTGGTCATTTGATATTGTTGATATTTTTTCTGACCATATGAGAAAAAACATAAATAAAATTTTGTGTGCGTATCTAAAATTAATCTCAAGAACCATCTAACCACAATCTGAATTTCAATACAGTTTTCAAACCATTGTTCAAGAAAAAGACAACTTTAATCAGATAATGTATACTATGAATTATTGTTATTCATGTGGATATTTCCTAAAGGATAATTTAATATTAATATGCCATTTTATGTGAAAATTAAATCAAATAGCATTTAAACCCTACTGGTGTGCTTATCAAAACAAAGTGCACTAATGTGTTTAAGAAATAATAGCACCAATGTGTCCAAATAATACCCACACCAGTCCCCCGATGCGGGTGACTGGATGCACATACATGAAAACATTCCCTCCCACATGTGAGATGACGAAGATCGACAGAGCATGCCTTCACCTGAAGTGGAACCACCTCTTTGGTATAATTTGCATGAGGTTACAAAAGCACATGATGACGATGAGACGTAATTCCATAAACCACCTAGGGTGGATACTCTACAGAACAATCATTAAAATGAGCTCCCGCATGAACAACACTCACTGTCGTAGCTCAAAGCACATGCCATCACAAGAGAAATATCACAGCACACACCTGAGCATGTGTCACAATAATGCACAACACTTGCACTTATGCCACATGTCTACAAAAGGGGAGGCCCTTCCGCACTGTGTCATTCACAATTTGTTCCAGTTTGTTTGAAAATCCATCTTAGCCTTTCTTCTGCCGTTTCAGCCCACTTGCATGATCCATTCACTACATAGCCTCCCCCATAGTGCTTGGACGCTAGGCTCCCTCTCAGCTACGCACCTCTCTGACTACACGAATCCTTCCTAGCTGAGCACCTTCTTGGTTGCGCACTTTGCTAACTGCACACCTTCCTACCTTTCTTATTTTGCAAGATGACACTCCCCCCACCTGTGCACCTCCCTTCCCAACAACACTCAGCTACACACTTCTCATCTCTCCTCCTGGGATTTTCAATACCTTTCCAAAGAGCAACCTTCCAATTCCTTTGTACCCCCAAATACTTTTTTTTACTCTCCACTCTATGGCTCTGCATCTTCGACAAAGGACAATCAGGGGTGACCAAAGAGTGTGTTCCCTGGATGATACCAACAAGGGCCAGATAATCGTTTGGAATCCTTTGAGGGCTCCTCCTTTGGTAGCCATGCCAGGGATGCTACTCATAGCCCTATGCATGACCAGGAGGGGGAGGCCCCTGTTGAGGACATGCAAAGGGGTAGAAGAGGACCTAAACAATCCACTATTGTGTACCGGGAGCACCTCATGCCCCACAAAATTGAGCCTCTCCTATTTCAGGAGGCCATGGAGGAAGACACCAATGTCTGGATAATGGACTCAGAGGGAATTTGTATGCGAGTACCAGAAGCTGAGTACCTGATCGCTCCCATTATTTATGCACCTTCCACGAGGCCCCAACATTGACCTTCTGCTGAGGAGGAGGCCATAGCAGAAGAGTATGGTTTCCGTATCGAGGCGAAGGACCCACACACCGAAGACGATGCAGGAACACCATGACTGTGCAATCACTAAACTCTTTATATTTTTCTCTTATTTCAGCTCATATCATATAACTTCGACATTTACAGTTGCCAAGGCACATTTTGTAATTTTTTGTCCGATGATATTACAGCCCTTATTTCCTCCATGGAGGCAACCCCATACCTGTGCTACTTTGATAGCAAGGAAGGTTGGGATTGGTTAAGAACAACTTACCAACTCAGCCTGTATCATATGTAATGTTTTACTTTGAATCAATATAGTTTAGCCTAATTTACCAAAAAAAAAAAAATACCCACGCCAGTTTCTAACATTCCGAAAAAAAATGTTATCATATACGTGATATTGTACAAAAACACACTAATGCATTTCCAAAGAAAACAACATCGTTAAGCACCTTATTCCATATTTTAAAAAATAAAAATGAATTCAACCAACTTGGTTCCCTTATAAAAATTATAGAATCGATGCCTTTAAATAAATACCACACCATTGTGTTAAAAAGGTAATCACACTGTTTTTGGATTTCGAAAAAAAATTGTATCATTTTGGTGTGCTGAAATTTTTTCACACCCTCACAATGCAAGTGTACTTTTCTTAAAAACGCACCAGTGTGATCGACTATCGAATGCACCAATGTTATTATAAATTAAGAAAAAAAACAACGGCAATTGATTTTTCAAAATCTAATTTAATTAAGTATTTAAAATAGTAAAATGTTATTCACTATTTCATTATTTTACCAAAAATTTCAAGGGAGTGATTTGCAAGAGACATACTAGAAGCACTATGTAGCATAATACATTAGAGCATTAGAACTATTCAGTAGATCAAAAGATGAAAGATATGTTGATTCACTCAAAACCCTATATAGTAAAAAATTTAATTTTTTTTGGTTATTTTACTAATAATTTTTTTTACAATTTCTGTTAGGGTTTAATTAAAAGAGGGATCATTTGCAAGAGAGACATACTCCAAGCACTATGAGGCAGAAAAATATTTTAGGACTGTAGAAATATCAAAATTTGAAATGTATGGTGATTGATTCAAAACCCTAGATAGAAAAAATATTAAGTTTTTTTATAATGTCTGCTAGATTTATTCACAATTCAGAAAATAAAAATTAAAAACCATGTACAATAAAAAAATTACTATAGATTTTTCTAGTAGCATTTTTGCATGATCTTTGTTCCTATCTAAATTTAATTAAAATTCAGAAAAAAACAAAAACAAAAAAATTTAATACTTATTATAAACCCTTGCTTCTTCTTGAAAAATTTCACCTTAGGTTTTAACTTCCTCTACCACTTCATAGTTAGCATTTTTCATTTTAGGCATCTTAGATTTGATGGGTTTTTGTACTTACTATATATAGGGAATTTGGCATGTAAAGTAGGGGAATAACTTATTGGATTAGATCGAAACCTTGTCAGCCATGTCCATTTAAAAAAAATGGATATATGTTCCACGGTGTTCCCTGTGTAATATAATGCACTAGTGTGCCCTGTGTAATACAATGCACCAGTATATTATAACATTGGGTGTTTTGTCTAGTCTATTCATCGTTGCTCTCGGTGTAATATAACGCACCAGTGTACCTCTTCTAAATAGAAATGTTAAATCATTTTTCTGAATTGAGGGTTACAAATTGCACCGTAATAATTTAAAATTATATAAAAAATAATAATTTTCCTTCATCGTGCCAAATAGTTAAATTCCCAATGCATTTATTCAGATAAACACACCAGTTACCAAAGCTATTGTTGGCTGAAAATTATTTCATTTATTTATATAATATATTTAATGGCTTCTATATTGAATGGTATAGGTTTCATATTGATAAAAAAAAGTTTGAGAAGGTGTCAATTACCCAAAATATTTAGCGACACAATGATAGCTCGTCAAATAAGGAAAAGAAGGAAAGTTCTTTGTAAATTATTTACAAAATTAAAATGTTCGAATTATATGAAAAGTTAAATAATACGTATTGGTTAGTGTGTGTTATGCAGAGCCACAAAATGAAGAAGGTTTATAATATGATTTCTAATCTAAGCTCAGAAGGCCGTAAAAACCTGATAGAAAAATTGTAGAAGGATGAATCAAGTGAATGAAAAAATACTATTCAATATGAGTTTTTTTTTTTTTGAATTTTCATCAATAATATACTTTCGAATATTAGATAACATGTCTCAAAGAATCTATTAATTCGTATATTCTTAATGTTATACATGGAGCAAAAACGAAGGAAAATATCAATGTCATTATAATAAAAGAGAAATTATAGAACATGTAAATGATGATGAATTTCTCCTTAGCTCATCTATATTTGTGTTGGAAGTTAATGAAAGGGGGGAATTTTCTTACAAAAATATGAGGGATCTAGAGTAACAAATGTATAGAAGTACTTTACACGTAAAATAAAAAGATCAATCCAATGATTCTAAGAACCAAATTATTTCAAAAATACAGGAAGTGTTGCGAGAGAAATGGTCAATGAGACATGTCAACCTTGCAATAGGATGAACATTCAACAATAGAAAATAATCATTCAAAACGTAACACTCCTATTTAAAAAGTTTTTCTAGAATTATATTTATATATTAATACAAACCATTCATTTATTAATATCAATTTTGTTATATTTAGTTTCCATATATCAATATAAAAATAGTTTATTACTTTTTTCATGAAGATTATGAAAATCCAAAATGATCAACGAGCTAATATGCGAAACATCCTTGTAGGAATGTCCAAAAAAGTGTACAAGGATATTGTCAAAGAAATGGACAAAATTGCATCGCAGGAGGAGGAATATCAACAACAATGTGCTTCCAATGTATGTAATCATGAATGGATTTGTAGATATAAAAAATATTTAACATCAAATATTAATTTTCAAGTATTTTCTTGTATAAAATTAAACAAAATGGAACTCATTCAACACATAGAACAAGACGACAAGGAAGAAATTAATTTATTTCAAAGCTTATGAGTAATTGTTAATATTTCCATATAACAACTCAAGGTTTCACTTTTTTATATTTTAAGTTTTTTTACAACAACCATCCTTGAATGTCTTCAAATATGCGCTAACATACAAATAAGAGGCATCAGAAGAATGAAATCACAATGGGTTAAATATGAATTGCGTGTATATGTTGGCATATCAAAAATTAATTGTAGCATTTGTAAGTATATATGTTGTTTTACTTCTTTGGGTTTATAATTAATAGGACAAAAAATCCTTTATATTAAATCTATTATTTATAATGGCGGTTAAAACATGTAGGAGACAAATTACGGAACTACGCTAGTAGACAACTTGTTACTCGGTTTGAAACCATGTGTATAATTTATGAGTCACTTATTTCTATGGTACATTTCTATTCAATTTACATTTATGTATATTATTTATTTCAAATTTTTTTATTCTCACAAATGTAGATACACTCATTACAATATCAAGAAGACGAAAACACTCGATGCAATAAACAAAACATTCCTCCAAATAACACAAGTCATGGAAGTATCTTGAGAATTGAAAACAAATGCAGTGAAGAATGATGATATATTTTTATATGAATGTAACCTCTTGTATTTTTTAAAATAATTTTCTGTGAAAATCATAATTTTTTTTTAATGGAATGGACATAGTGTCCCAATTGAATGAAAAGAGGTTAGCAATAACAATCCCATTGTGTATGACACAGAGACACTTTTATATATATAATAAAATACATTTAAATTCATTCTATTGTGTTATCCAATGCCCTTATGAAATGTGACATCACTAATTAAATATATGGATGATTAAATAGTATAATGAAGAGATGTGGAATATAATAATATAATAAATCAATCCAACCATCATCTACAAATGCACTAATCAAATTGTAATTTATATGAATAATGTTATAAGATACATGTCAATTTTTCGTTGACTAAGGCAGTTTAAAAACTAAAATAATCACAATGTCACAGATCAATGTTTCCAAAAAAGAGAAAATATCATACAAAAAATCGGTACATCCATGACATAAAAATGCACCACTGCGTTATATTATATAAAATCACCTTGACGACATCATTTTTAATGACCGATGCCTTTTTAGAATATGATCGAACCATGACATTTTTTTTCAAACACCATTATTGTTTGCAATTAATGACCCACTGCACTATAATTCTTAACGCACTAGTTCTTTCATAGAACTAACACCCCAGTCCTACAAAATATTATTTCTTTCTCCGATGCATTATGGAAACTAACAACACCAGTCCTTTTATATAACTAATTTATGGATGTATATATACAAACAATACACATTGGAATTACACGTTTAAACACAAGCACGAGGACCACAATTATGTTTTGCATTCCATGGTGTTGTTCATTACAAGAATGCCCCAGAGCATTTTTTATGTATTAGCATCGGTGCAGTATATATTACACACCCGTGTTATTTGCATTAAATGCCTTGATGATTTTATTTATGTATGCATCCTGATGCATTTATATATGTATTGCATTGGTTCTAGTTGTTCCATGAAGTGCACCACAAAAGAAAAAAGCATTCACTAAAACCTTCGACTCTCTATATTTTTTCAGTTGTGGTGAAGTTTCATTATAATATCCGCTATAGCACACTAGCACATTTGGCCCAATTTACGATGGCCAAGTGTCACTCTTGTGACACATAGGAATCCTGTTAGCCACCTATAAAATTTGTTATAGAAAAAGGTGGCTAAAACTTTTGAAGCCTTCAAGGAACAAATTTTATTGCTAAAAAGTGTTGGCTCTTGAAGACTTTTGAAGGCCTCATGCCTCTGTCCAAATATTCACTGTTGTTCCCTTTTTCTATACTCAGAAATTCTACTGATTTCATGAGAAAATACTGCTGCAAAATCATCATTTTTCCCCTCCTCCACTCAAAACTAACCTTCATTTGCTCCCCTTTTTCTCCATACAATTTCCTCTACTTTTCATGTTTCGTTTTCCCCATTCGTGAAAATCCTCTTTACAAAGTTTAAAACTCATTTTTAAACTATACCGAAACCCCCAAATCCATTGAAAAGTCTGAAAAATTTCATAAAAAACAAGTTTTTATTACTGTGGACTTAAGCCCCCTTGGGCTAAGTCCTAACCACTTCCCCACCATACGCTTTGGGGCTGGAACCAAGCGCTAATCCTTTTCAGCGCTTATCGCATCGCAAAATTCCAATGGGTTGATTGAAAAGCCTGAGCCTGAGGCTCTGATTGCGATTAGCCCTTTTATTATAACGCCCCGGGCATATTGTATTTCACGAAGACCAAAGGCCCCGCAGTCGGGCGCCAGCTTTTTCATATATATATATATTCCGCCCCCGAAGCAATAAAACTTGGTATTATATTGAAATTTTGGGTTTTCATGAAGTATTAAGGTTTTTCGCCATATATGCTAAAAATAAAATATCTTTCATCGATCTGGAGCTGATCAAATGGCTTGCATAGTCTCTCACCTCAGTGGTCCCCGCAAACCACTCACCGTTGCAAAACCAACAGTATCCATCGCACCACTTTTTAGAGCAGGGCGTTTTTTTATGTTCGGCAGCGTTTCCATACAATGGTTGATGCGTGGCATTGCCACTGTTCACAAAACCGCCGCTCATCGCACGTTAAAGATCAGACGTGGACCCGACACGATATTGACGTCCACCGTCCGATCTGAGGCCGCTCATCGGACGACGATCACTCACCGAAGAAACCTGACAGTTAACCAAGATACGGTGCATTCATTAAAGCATCTCCGCCGTCGATCTGATCTGCAGATCGATGGTCAGCGTTCAATCACATCGTAATTTTCAGCATTGTGCCTTTCCTTTTCCCCGTCGATTGAATGTCTCTGATTACATCCAGACCGTCCGTTTGATCTCATCTAACGGCCCACAATCGCTCCGATTATTAACCCTTCCTCTGGCCTTTTAACCCCTGTGATTCACTCTCCGCCGTCGATCTGATCTGCAGACCGACGGCCAATGTTTAATTGCATCTACGTTTCCCTGTACATCGGCGCCATTTAAGTTTCACCCCCGATTGCGATCCTCCGATTGGATCTGGACCGTCCACGTGTCTGGATCGGCCGGTCCCATATCATTCCATCTTATTCTTCCCTCCCCTGTCCTTTTTGCTTTGTCCTGGCTGATCTCCACCGTTGGATGCTGCCATCCAATGGCTACGCTCCTCCCCACATCCTCTGCAGCAGTTAAACCCACAAACACGGGTTTTTTTAATTCTTTTCGTATTTTGCAGGTTTGAATGGTTTGTTCTGTCATATTAACGAGAAAGCCAAAGGCTGGGAATGATAATTCCCTCGCCTTTGATTTATCAAAGGGAACCATTCACGTGGCTCTGCTCCACGTTTCATCAATGCTTCATGAGGAATTGATGCCATATGAGCCCTGCGCGGCCTGCACATCAACAAGAAACTGTTTCAAATCACAATTAAAGAGTATCAGTGTCGAAAGACAGAATTCAGCAGAACAGAACATTGAAGACAGATTTGCGGGGATCACGGCTAAGATTGATTATCAAAAGCCTAATCCCTAAAATTAAAACACAATTAAAGGAAAATCATAAGTGTTTTGTTAGACAGAAAGGCCTCCACCGCCACATCTGAGGCAAATTGATTCCTCTCAGCTACCATAGTGCCACTTGTAGCCACAAGCATTCAAACAGAGGCTGAAGTTATTGAGAAAAATCAGATATTAGCCTCAACGCAGCCAGAGAATTACTTCTGCAAGGAACTTAATGAAAAAAATATCTGCAGAGTTACTCCAACATGACACAGAACCTCAAAAGTCAACAAAATCTCCCACCGAGCTTAATTCATAAATGTAAATAAATTAATACAGTAAAACACCTGTAAAATTCTCCATCGAGCCCCTCAAAGGCCGAGAAGTCATTAATCTGTATTAATTATCCTAAGAGATCTTTTATCAGATCTCATCTCCTCATTCTTCTATAAATACTTTTGTAGAAGATGAGGAATTGTGGGTTGCAGAATTTAAAAAAACATTTGAGCTTAAACTTCTGATTGTAAATAGTGTTCACTGGCCCTTGGAACTCTACTTGTGATAGATAAATTAGGCTGAGATGAGTAGATGATTGCTAAACTAAAGCATCGGACTTGAAGCTGTAACTGGTTTGGAGCATCAATACAAGATGATTTATGGGATCTTGGTCTATGTTGACGGTGATGTTTTTCTCATTGTAAGTTTTCATTTTGTTTCTGTTTTCACTGTGTTTCATCTTCTCTTATAAATAACATCATGCATGGAGTTAGGACCTACTGTATATCAGTAACCTTCTCTGACTGAAAATATTTATCTGAATGTTTTCTTCCAATCTGTGTTATTTGGGAATGATTTAATTCAGTTTAAGCATAGGAATGCTGGCGTTCCCTCATCTTATTGCCTTAGCTGAATATTATTCTTTAATGTTATGTTCAGTATTAGTTAAGTAGAGATGAACTATGGAAGATATGGTGTGCCTTGGTCCTAGTTTTATCCCCAAAAGCTGTCTAAATGTTTCCCTTGGAATGTGTTAAAACATGGCCAGTTTAGAAGTACTTACCAGATCTTAGGCCATTTTGTGTCATCTTTGTGTTTGTTTTGAAAGTAACCAAGTAAAGCTGAGCTAGGATAGGATTTGTGGTGAGCTCGACCCGCTCATTTCTACTCCAACAGTTGCCTTCAAGTTTTCCCTTTGTTTTAAAATGTTTTCTGTTGAAAGTGTATCAAAGGCTGGCTAGTTTAAAAGTACTTACCAGATCCTAGTTTGATTTTTTTTCTTCTTAAATGTTTGTCAAAGGCTGGCTAGTTTAAAAGTACTTACCAGATCCTGGGCTGATCTTTGTTCTGCATTTGTTTAATTTTCCTTCTTGTTGTATCATTTCATTCCATAAATCAATCTTCAGAGAGATCCTTAGACATAAACGACTTGCCCCATGGACCACTCTTGCCTCTTGCTATTCCAATTAAACCCTATTATGACTCCATAGCCCAATGGACTAAAACCTGCAATTATCTATCTTCTTGGCCAAATCTTGCTCTGATTCTTGCAACTTCTCACCTTTGAAACTCTTTGCATTTATGACTTTCCACCTCAAACAGTAATCATGCTCAACCATCCAAAACAAAAACAAACCCTTGGCCTTCATAACTAGCCTAATATCATTACCCCAAACTTAAAAGACAAATCCATCTTTGCACTTATTGGAGAGATCCCTCTCCGGATTCAGGAGGGCTAGGTCCTATAATCCCAAAGTGGTTGAAATAATGTTGTTTCTTCAATTGGAATTTTCCAATCTTTCTAATTACAGATTCCTAACGTTTCTGGTGACTCCATTGGGGAACTTCCTTTAAAATAAATAAAACCTTGTGAGTAAAAAGCAACCTTTTCAAGCACTACCAAGTAATGGTAATAATGATGAAACTTGTTTGAATCAGTGACAAACTAGGTAAACCCTAGGATTCTTCTAAGACTTTATCTAACCTTGAAAGATCAGCTGGCTTAGCCATAAGAGTAGACTGTCTTTGTCTCATAACCGTAGCTAAGTTTTGAAACATATTTAGGATATTCCTAGAAACCACACAACTGAAAAATAACTCAGAAAACCTAAAAATATTTCAGATTGGTATTTAATAAACATGGTGGTGGACCATAAAACCTTTTACCTCTAAAAGGAGCTAAAAAATTCCACTTGGCGACTCCACAATCCTTGACATACCTTAAGACTCCACTGGGAAGAACCTTTGTCATTACAAAATGGTTTAAAATTCAGTTAGACGACTATAGGATTTGAATTTGTGAAACAGAATTGGTTGACCTCTTAAATATTGTCATACCTGGTTGAGCTTTTCCTATTTATTTGGGTCTAAAAAACACAACATAGTGGCTCTTAGAAAGATTCACACTAGAGCCCATCCTGACCCTGATCCACCTGAGATAGTTGATAACCAAGAAAGTATCCTTAGGAATTCTCTTAGGATTAAATTGTCAACTATTTTCAGATCATCGTTGAGAGCTAATTCAGTTCCCGAAAATCTTACAGCTCTACAAAAAACACAAGTTGACTTAGTAAATCCATTTAGAACTAGGTCATTTGATGATATAATCCAACTAGAATCTGAGTCTTCACTTTCATCCCTGGACACAAATGCGCATCCTGGTAGTAGAGAAAAAACACCTCCTAATTTGCATTTCCTTCACAATTTAGGTGTCTCTCATCCAAGATCATCTCAGCAATCTAATTTTGTTCCATCCACATCCCTTCATCCTTCATCCACTGTTCAAACCACCCCATTTCAGTCCACTTTCCCTTTTCTTAATCCACCCCTTGTAAATCCACCCCCACGACATATCATGGCGGCATGGTATGCTCCCTTAGTCCTTCCTGTACTAGTAGTCAATCTTCCACAGGACTATCAGTCCAAAAATCCATTATATGATGCTGGTAATGCTAGAACTACATCACAACATGTGGATAAGATGAATGACTACTTTGACAAAAATGAAATTGATGATGATTCTATAAAGCTTAGATTATTTGCTCAGAGTCTGGGGGGAGAAGTAAGAAAATGGTTTAAAGGCCTAACCCCCCATGGTATCAATAATCTCCAAGCCTTCCATCAGACTCTCTTAAACAAATGGGAAGTGAAGAAGAATCCTCTCCAAGTCCTTTCTGATTTCAAGAACATTCATAGAAACACTGGGGAAAGTGTGCAAGCTTACTGCACTAGATTTAACAGCGTGTATAATGCCCTTTCCCCAGATCTAAAACCTCCACAAGGCTCAGCTTTAAACAATTTTCCTAAAGGGTTTGACCCTGAAATGGCCTATCAGCTGAGAGAGAGAGATTCTACAACTCTTGAAGAGATGCAAAAAGGAGCTCTTGCTGTGGAAGTTAGCTTGATAGAGAAGAGGGAAAGAATGAAAAAGGAGAAGAGAGTGTCTTTGAGAGAGGAAAACACACCTTCTACTTCAAACTCAAAGATGGAGAGAATCATGGAAGAGATGATGAAAGATATGAGCATAATTAAGAGGGCACAAGCCAGTCAAAACCAAACTGCACCTCAAAATAGAAACCAGAACCAGAATCAGAATTTTAGAAGGAACTAACCTCCAAACAGACCTAGGGAAGATGATCAACAGATCACTCCTCCCTTTCATCAAAACTATGTAAGTGAGGTTGAGGAAAGATATGAAATAACTGAGGAGGATGACATCAACATGCTGGGGGTAAATAATGATGACTTTGAGATTCATTATAATAGAAAACAAGGTCTATACATACCTTATGATGACAGAAGAGATGATGATGAAAATTATTATCAAGACATGGAAAATGTCATCATAGAATCTCAAAAAGAATATGACCTTAGAAGCAAAACCAGTCAACAAAATCCCCACAACAAAACCTCCAAAAAATCTTCACAAAACAGTCATACAACAAACCCTAGAATGGTCGAACAAAAGGACAAAATAGTGGCTGTAAATTCTGATAATGGTAAAGAGAAAGACACTCAAAAAAATGAAAAACAGAGTGCAGACATTAGTAGTACTAACATCTCAGCTAGTACTCCTGTTAAAACCATTTTTTCAAATATAAATAGGACAAATTAGCAAGTTGAGATTGCTAATAGAATGACAGCTAATAAGGCTGAAACCAACACTTTGAAGAGTCAAATTCCTTTCAGCCTGGAGCAGGAAATTTCAAAGATCAAAATCTCTGTTCCTTTGACTGAGTTAGCTGCCCAGCATGTATACAGGACCCAAATTTTGAAGGCTTTAAATATATAGGAAAACGAGGATACATTCAATCTTAATGATGACTAGCCCGAGCCTATTTTTGGTCCAAAGATTGAAGATATGTATCAAGAGGGACCTGTTCCTCCCTTTTATGTGAGTTTAAACTTTCATGAAAAAATTTTGCAGAATGCTATGCATGACTCAGGAGCTTCTCATAATTTAATGCCAAAAGCTGTAATGGAGAGCTTGGGTCTAGAAATCACCAGACCTTACAAGGACCTGTACTCCTTTCATTCCAGCAGAGTAAAATGTTTAGGATTAATCAAAGACCTCTGTGTTAACTTAGCCCAGATTCCAGCCAAATGCTTAGTCATGGATATTGTGGTGGCTGATGTTCTCCCCAAATATGGAATGTTGTTATCAAGATCATGGGGGGCTAAGTTCCAAGGGACAATGCAAATGGACATGACCTATGCGACTATCCCTATTTTCAATCAGACTAGAAGACTTTAGAGGGAGTCTCATATGCAATACACAGTTACAAGTCAAGACAGACCGTAAAACACCCCTTTATACTCTGTAAACACATGCCTTGATTCATTTATCCTTTTTAATGAAGAAACATTGGATGAAAAAGTAACTTTAACAGAATTTATGGCCGATAGAGAGGAGGAGGTAAATACCACAAAACTGTCAAAACATTTTGTTGAACCGTTAAACAATAGCGAACCAAATATGGGTCTTGAACTACAAGTCATGCCTCCTTTGCTTTTAAACCTTGACACTCAAGAAAACGTTCCTCCACTTAACAAAAAACCTGAAGAGCAAAAAAAAATTCAATTAAGTGCCGCTAATCATGAACAAATAGAAAGCACAGTAATTGAAGAGGACGGTAACCAAACATACGAAACCGAAAACAATCCTCTATGGAGTATGTATTTTGATGGGTCATGCACTAGAACTAATGCTGGTGCAGGTGTATGGATTTGCAACACTGAAAAAAACCACACAGAATGCGTTTCTTGTAAATTAAACTTTTAGTGTTCAAAGAACATAGCCGAATACGAATCCCTGTTTTTGGGCTTACATTTGTTGAAAAAGTTAGGAGCCAAAAGAATCAATGTACATGGGGATTCAGAGTTAGTCATTAGGCAAGTCAATGGGGAGTATAACGCAAATCATCCCAGACTTAGGGCCTACCGAAACGATGTAATGGACCTTTTAAAAACATTCGAGGAGTCCAAACTGATTTTTGTCCCGAGAAAAAGAAATATTGCGGCCCAAAAATTAGCCTTTGCAGCTAGGACATGCTTAACGCCATATGAAACTAAAGACTACACAACTCAGATAAAATTTAGACCAACCGTGCCTGATAAAAAAAAATAATAGCAAGTGTTCGATGGGGATAAATAAATAGAAGACTTCATGCAACTTAGAAATGAATTCAAACTACACAGTTCGGACTTAGATTATGAGACAGATTGCAGCGAACAAAATTTCCTTTGTGGAGAAGAACCGTCTCCTGAACCTGATAATATTAACCTGTTGTCAAGCAAACTAGAAAACAAAATAGAATTGCATGCAGAGTTAGAAACGGAGGAGTTAGAAACTCTGCACTCTAAAGATGAAAGTTTTCTTAAGGGTCTGGCCCCTTTAGAAGAGTTGTCCGATTTTAACGATGTGGCAAATAAACCAAAACTGGAACCTATACAGACTGAAGTGGAAGAGTGCAACATAGGCAGTGAACTTAAACCCATGATGATTAAACTGTCTAAGACTTTACCAGCTCACATTAAACTCAAATACATAGAACTGTTTAGAGAATTTTCTGATGTGTTTGCGTGGAGTTACGAAGATCTTAAATCCTATGACACTGAAATAATACAACACAAAATCCCTCTAAAAAAAAAAAAAAAACCATTCAAACAGAATCTGTTCAGAATAAACCATGTTCAGTTGCCTTTGGTTCAGAAGGAGATCATGAAAATGTATGACGCTGGTATTATTATCCCTATTAGATATTCTGAATGGGTGTCTAATCTAGTGTCAGTTAGGAAGAAAAATGGAGAGATCGGGCTTTGTATAGAATTTAGAGACTTAAACAAAGCTTCATTAAAAGAGAACTACCCTTTACCTAATATGGATTAGATTTTACAAAGGGTAGTGGGGTCTAGAATAATTTCTTTGCTTTATGGCTACTCAGGGTACAATCAGATTTTAGTTCAACCTGCTAATCAATTAAAGACAACCTTTATCACACCATGGGGAACTTTCATGTATGTGAAAATGCCTTTTGGTCTAATGAATGCTGGAGCAACTTTTCAAAGAGCCATGGACATAGCATTCTCGGAAGAACTGGGCTACTTCATCATTATATACCTTGATGATGTAACTGTGTTTTCAAAAACAGATGAAGAGAACTTAGAGCATTTAAGACAAGTCTTCTAGAAATGTAGAAAATTTGGGATATCTTTAAACCCTAAGAAGACACTATTTGGTCTCCAAGAAGGTAAACTTCTTGGGCACATCATTTCAGAAGAGGGTATTAAAATAGATCCAAAGAGTATTGAGGCCATATTGCAAATCTCTCATCCTCAGAACATCAAGGAGTTGCAATCTTTCATTGGAAAGATTAACTTTTTGAGAAGGTTCATGCCCAACTTGGCTGAGCTCCTTAGAAATATCACAAACATGTTGAAGAAGGCGCAAGGGGTGAAATGGACCTTGGAAGAAAAGAAGTCCTTTGAGCTGGTGAAACAAGCGTTAACCAAAACACCGGTTCTTATAAGTCCTGATTTTTCAAAGGATTTTTATATTTTTTCATTTGCATCAGAACATACCATAGCTGTTGTCCTTCTATAGAAAAATACACAAGGACAAGAGCAGCCTATTGCATTCTTTAGTAAGGCATTGAGGGATGCCCCTTTGAAGTATAACATTATGGAGAAGCAAGATTTTTCTTTGTTTAAAGCTTTGAAAGACTTCAGAGTGTACATCCTTCACTATCACATCATTGCCTTTGTGCCAAACTCAGTTGTTAAAGACATTCTAACACAGGACCCAGATGGTAAGAGAGGTAAGTGGATTGTTGTTATCCTTGAATATGATTTAGAGATAAAACCCACTAAACTCATCAAAGGACAAGGTCTAGGTAGATTAATGGTTGAAACCAATTTTGAAGTTCTTGATATTAATATGATTGATGCTTTGGATGACCAAGAAGGATTCCCAACTCCTATGGTTGAAGACCATTTTATGAATTCTCCTTGGTATGCTGATATTATTTATGTTTTGCTTAATTTGAATACACCTCCTGGTTTGACAAAGACAAAGGAAATATTCCTAAAGTTAAAATATGTAAACTATTGCATTATAGATAAATGTCTTTATTGGAAAAATGCAAGTGGTCTATTGCTTAAATTTTTGCCTGAGTTTGATGCAGAGAAGGTTAAGCATGAGTTCCATGAAGGAGAGTGTGGAGGTCATTTATTCTAGAAGACAAAAACCAACAAAATTTTAAGGGCTGGTTTCTATTGGCCTAATATTTTTCCTGATATACACAAGATGATCATAACATGTCATAAATGTCAAATTTTTGAAGGAAAAAGAAAACTTCTACCCCTACCTCTCCATCCAATCACTGTTGAAGCTCATTTTCAACAGTGGGGACTTGACTTCATAGGAAAATTCCATCCCCCATCTTCTGCCCAGCATAGATGGATTCTCACTGCCACAAAGTATTTTACTAAGTAGATAGAAGCCATACCTTGTAGACAGGCCAATGATTTAGTTATTATAAAATTCATGGAGACTAACATTCTCTCTAGATTTGGTTGTCCTACCAAGATCATCACTGATAATGCAGCAACATTTGGATCAAAGAGGATGGTTGAGTTCTATCATAGATATCAGATAACATTGGGGCATTCCACGGCCTATTACCCTCAAAGTAATGGACTTGCATAATCCTCAAACAAGAGTTTAGTGACCATAATCAAGAAACTATTGGAGGATAACAAGAAGTCTTGGCACACAAATCTTGTTCATGCACTTTGGGCTGACAGATTGACACTGAAGAAATCTATTGGCATGTCACCCTTCTAGCTTGTGTATGGTACTAATGCAATTTTTACAAACAACCTTGGTGTACCAGTGATGAAGTTGATCCAAGAATTACAAATTGAATAAAATTACATGATGAGAAGAATAAATCAGAACATTCATCTTCAACAAACCAGAGAGGAAGTTTATAACAAAGCATTGCAGAAACAAGACAGCATTAAAATTTTTTTTGATAGAAGAACAAAGGACAGCAATTTCAAAATTGGGGACAAATTTTTAAAGTGGGACTCAAGGAGGGAAGAAAAGGGCAAGCATGGAAAATTTGAAAACTTATGGCTTGGCCCTTACTCTATTCATTCAGCTACTGGTAACAATGAATTTTTCTTGCAGGAGTTGAATGAAGCAGAATTGTTTGGGGGTCCTGTAATGGCAAGATGCTCAAACATAACTTCTCTTAATCCATGCTATGTTTTGAAGCTTTTTTTATTTTTTCCATTATAAATATCTCATCCACCATTGCATTTAAAGTTAGAAAAATCAGAAATACAAAAACAGGGAAAGAAAGAAAAGAGGGAAGATTGTGAAAATAAGAAAGGTACAGCCCCATACCGACAAAAAGAGAAACAAATCTGAAAGTGTGCTAGCTTAAATGCCACTCCTGAAGAACACACTTCTAATTATTCAAACAACCTAATCTTGACTAATTAGCTTTAAATTTTCTACTGATAGGATAGTGAATTCGATTTTCCAAATGTAAATATTGGTTTATCAGTAGATAGTTTAGGATAGAAATTAAAGGTTCAAACATGCTCAAAACCTGAACCTAAGTTTCCAAAGAGAGCTGACTCAAACCTGTTTCATTTTCTGAGTCAAAAAAGAGGTAAATCTGGTTCTAATCAGCTCAAAATCTGAACCAGTTGGCAAAGGAAAGACAACTCAAAAAGAGGAAAAAACAGAGCTGTAAAAAGGTGAAGGAAGTGCTTGAAACTTTCAGATCTTAAGCCTTCCATTTTTTTATTTAAAATTTTCTGAAAAATAAATATCTATGTGCAGCTTGTTTTTTATGCCATAGATCACAACAAGTGAAACAGTTTAATCTTGACTTGACTGTTTTTAAATTTTTGTTCTAGAATTTAGTGAATAAAATCTGTTGGACAGTTTAATCCCAACAGATGGTAGATTAGGTAGAGAAACATATGGACTCAACTGTTAAATCTGAGTCCATGGAGAAATAAGAAGTAGAATTAGATTATATTTCCTACTTTCAAAAGAATAAAATTTTGTAAAAGAGTTTGCCAATCCAAGTGCACTCTAAAAGAAGAAAAAATGTTAGATATGTAGGATTGGGTAGGTAGAAAGCTTGTAGATGAAAGATCCATTGTTTTTTTTTGGCTGCTAATATGTTTTCAGAGCAAGACCATCCCAGCAAAGGAAGGGAAGTCCAATGGATGAGGCATAGGTCAGCCTCCCAGAGAACATAATGGATGTGGCACAGGTCAGCCTCCCAGAGAATGCAAGTCTGAAGTTCTTGATGCCTTCAAGAAGGCACCATCCCCAAGTGGAGCCACTGTTAGCCACCTATAAAATTTGTTATAGAAAAAGGTGGCTAAAATTTTTGGAGCCTTCAAGGAACAAATTTTATTGCTAAAAAGTGTTGGCTCTTGAAGACTTTTGAAGGCCTCATGCCTCTGTCCAAATCTTCACTGCTGTTACCTTTTTTATACTCAGAAATTCTGCCGATTTCATGAGAAAAGACTGCTGCAAAATCATCATTTTTCCCCTCCTCCACTCAAAACTAACATTTATTTTCTCCCCTTTTTCTCCACAAAATTTCCTCTACTTTTCATATTTCCTTTCCCCCATTCGTGAAAATCCTCTTTACATAGTTTAAAACTCATTTTTAAACTATACCAAAACCCCCAACTCCATTTAAAACTTTGAAAATTTTCATAAAAAACAAGTTTTTATTACTATGGACTTAAGCCCCCTTAGGCTAAGTCCTAACCACTTCCCTACCATACGCTTTGGGGCTGGAACCAAGTGCTAGTTCTTTTCATCGCTTATCGCATCGCAAAATTCCAATGGGTTGATTGAAAAGCCTAAGCCCTAGGCTCTGATTGCGATTAGCCCTTTTGTTATAATGACCTGGGCATATTATATTACACGAAGACCAGAGACCCCGCAGTTAGGCATCAACCTTTTCATATATATATATTCCACCCCGAAGCAATAAAACTTGGTATTATATTGAAATTTTGGGTTTTAATGAAGTATTAAGGCTTTCCGCCATATATGATAAAAATAAAATATCTGTCGTCGATCTGGAGCTGATCAAACGGCTCGCACAGTCTCTCGCCCCGACGGTTCCTACAAACCACTCACCGTTGCAAAACCAACAGTATCCATCACACTGCTTTTTAGAGTGGGTGGTTTTTTTTGTTCGGCAGTGTTTCCATACAATGGTTGATGCGTGACCTCGCCACTGTTCACAAAACCGCTGCTCATCGCGTGTTAAAGATTGGACGTGGACTCGACGCGATATTGATGTCCACCGTCCGATCTGAGGCCACTCATCGGATGGCGATCGCTCACTGAGGAAACCCGACAGTTAACTAGGATACGACGCATTCATTAAAGCATCTCTGCCGTTGATATGATCTGTAGATCGACGATGAGCGCTCAATCACATCGTGAGTTTTCAGCGCTATGCATTTTCTTTTCCCCGCTGATTGAATGTCTCTGATTACATCCAGACCATCCGTTTGATCTTATCTAACAGCCCACAATCGCTTCGATTATTAACCCTTCCTTCACTCTTTTAACCCCTCCGATTCACTCTCCATCGTCGATCTGATCTGGAGATCGATGGCCAATGCTTAATCGCATCAGCGTTTCCGTGTACATCAGCGCCATTTAAGTTTCGCCCCCGATTGCGATCCTCCGATTGGATCTTGACCATCCACGTGTCCGGATCAGATGGTCCTAGATCATTCCATCTTATTCTTCCCTCCTCCCTCCTTTTTTCTTTCTGTTGGCTGATCTCCACCGTTGGATGCTGCCATCCAACGGCTACGTTCCTCCCCACATCCTCCATAGCAATTAAACCCACAAACGCAGGATTTTTTAATTCTTTTCGTATTTTGCAGGTTTGAATGGTTTGTTCTGTCATATTAACGAGAAAGCCAAAAGCCAGGAATGACGATTCCCTTTCCTTTGATTTATCAAAGGGAACCATTCACGGGGCTCTGCTCCACGTTTCATCAATTCTTCATGAGGCATTGGTGCCATATGAGCCTTGCACATCCTGCACATTAACAATACACTGTTTCAAATCACAATTAAAGAGTATCAGTGTCGAAAGATAGAATTCAGCAGAACAGAACATTGAAGACAGATTTGCAGGGATCACGGCTAAGATTTATTATCAAAAGCCTAATCCCCCAAATTAAAACACAATTAAAGGAAAATCATAAGTGTTTTATCAGACAGAAAGGCCTCCACCGCCACATCTGAGGCAAATTGATTCCTCTCAGCTACCACAGAGCCACCTGTAGCCACAAGAATTCAAACAGAGGCCGAAGTTATTGAGAAAAATTAGATATTCGCCTCAACGCAACCAGAGAGTTACTTCTGCAAGGAACTTAATGCAAAAAATATCTGTAGAGTTACTCCAACATGACGCAGAGCCTCAAAAGTCAACAAAGGCTCCCACTGAGCTTAATTCATCAATGTAAATCAATTAATACAGTAACACACTTGTAAACTTCTCCATCGAGCCCCTAAAAGGCCGAGAAGTCATTAATCTATATTAATTGTCCTGAGAGATCTTTTATCAGATCTCACCTCCTCATTCTTCTATAAATACTTCTGTAGAAGATGAGGAATTATGGGTTGCAGAATTTTGAAATACATTTGTGCTTAAACTTATGACTGTAAATAGTGTTCACTGGCCCTTGGAGCTTTGCTTTTGATAGATAAGTTAGGCTGAGATGAGTAGATGATTGCTAAACTAAAGCATCAGACTTGAAGCTGTAACTGGTTTGGAGCATCAATACACATTGATTTATGGGACCCTAGTCTATGTTGACAATGATGTTTTTCTCATTGTAACTTGTCATTTTGTTTTTGTTTTCATTGTGTTTCATCTTCTATTATAAATAACAACATGCATGGAGTTAGGACCTACTGTATATCAGTAACCTTCTCTGACTGAAAATCTTTATCTGAATGTTTTCTTCCAATTTGTGTTATTTGGGAATGATTTAATTCAGTTTAAGCATAGGAATGTTGGCGTTCGCTCGTCTTATTGCCTTAGATGAATATTATTATTGAATGTTATGTTCAGTATTAGTTAAGTAGAGATGAACTATGGAAGATATGGTGTGCCCTGGTCCTAGTTTTATCCCCAAAAGCTGTCTAAATGTTTCCCTTGGAATGTGTTAAAAGCTAGCTAGTTTAGAAGTACTTACCAGATCTTAGGCCATTCTGTGTCATCTTTGTGTTTGTCTTGAAAGTAACCAAGTAAATTTGAGCTAGAAGAGGATTTGTGGTGAGCCCGGCCCGCCAGTTTCTACTCCAACAGTTGCCTTCAAGTTTTCCATTTGTTTTAAAATGTTTTTTGTTGAAACTGTATCAAAGGCTGGCTAGTTTAAAAGTACCTACCAGATCCTAGTTTTCTTTTATTTTCTTCTTAAGTGTTTGTCAAAGGCTGGCTAGTTTAAAAGCACTTACCAGATCCTAGGCTGCTCTTTGTTCTGCATCTATTTAATTTTCCTTCTTGTTGTATCATTTCACTCCATAAATCAATCTTCATAGAGATCCTTAGACATAGACGACTTGCCCCATGGACCACTCTTGCCTCTTGTTGTTCCAATTAAACCCTATTATGACTCCATAGCCCAATGGACTAAAACTTGCAATTATCTATCTTCCTGGCCAAAACTTACTCTAATTGCTTGCAACTTCTCACCTTTGAAGCTCTTTGCATTTAGGAATTTCCACCTCAAACATTAATCATGCTCAACCATCCAAAAACAAAACAAACCCTTTGCCTTCATAACTAGCCTAATATCATTACCCCAAACTTCAAAGAAAAATCCATCTTTGCACTTATTGGAGAGATCCCTCTCCAGATTCAAGAGGGCTAGATCCTAGAATCCCAAAGTGGTTGAAATAATTTTGTTTCTGCGATTGGACTTTGCCAATATTGCTAATTAAAGATTCCTAACACATCCTAAGAACAACACTTCGAGGTTGGGAAAAACGTTGTTTCCTGTTGCATCACAATTCTGACACTTCTAATAACTGTTGGTAGAGCGGCACTAGACACGACATGTGTCTTAATTTATTCAATCTTAAAATTGCACTATTTATTGTTTCTATTTCAATATTTTTTGGGTAGTTTCACTGTTACGATGATTTTTGGGTAGTTTTCTCACTATTTCAACGCTTTTCGGCTATTCCAATGCTTTTTGGTTAGTGTCGCAAGAGAGATGATTTTTTGGTAGTGTCATTATTTCGACGATGTCACTATTTTGAAAATTTTTGGGTAGTGTAGCTATTCCGATGATTTCCGGGTAGTGTTAGAAGAGCGACACATTTTTGGGTCACTTACTCAAACTTGCGACATTTGGGTCACTTAGTCGGAAGTGCGACAGAAAAAATTGTCGGAATTGCGACGCTATTATCGGGAACTCTTGTGCTCTATTTCCCAATCTAATAATTACTTTAATTTTTCTCCCAAGATAATAACCAATGCACCATTGTGTATTTTTCCGCATCAAATTCCAAGGAATGTGCATGGGAACTCATGAAAAACCATTCATAGATTCAAATATGAATGGTTGTTCATGAGTTCCCATGCACATTCCTTGGTATTTGATGCCAAAAGCTACACAGTGATGCAAAAATTATTAGCTTCGGAGGAAAATTAAACTGATTATTAGATTGGGAAACATAGCACAATAATTTCACACAACTGATTATTATCTTGGGAGACAGATCTTTAAGGTAAGTGAAAATTCCTAACAATGAAGTTTTCCCTTCCTATCCAAGTCCTATGATCAAATCTAGCTCACCAATAGTGCTTCTAACTTTCAAGGAAAAAGCCTCCCTTCACTAGACATTCACCATTGGCTAACCCACAACCTTGTACTAGAGCCAAATCCAAAAAGATAAAAATAGCCCAGGGCATCAAGATCCTCATTAATAAAGGATGATGACCCAATGCAGATCCTATGGAGCACTAAAGATAACCCCAATCAAAGCATACCCTTGGATACAACTCCACTAAACTTAAAATATATGTTTCAAGCTTGGTTCGAGCAATGTTATAACTATCAAGTATAATTTTTCATTGCTAGAACCCTTCTATCAATTTCCCAAGAGCCTCAGATCACATCAATAGAGATATTTGGTGATTCCATGGATAAAGTCTTGGCAATATGATGCAATATGTTGTCCCTGATGCCAACCTACTTGATGAATTTTTCCTTGATGGAAGCCTACTTAATGAGTTTCATTTTGATATCAACCTATTTGTTAAATATGTAAAAATGATGTTTCTACAAGTTAGTTCAGATGTGATAGAGAGAGGAATTCCAGTAAGTGCCAAAGAAATGAAACAGGAAATATTTTTCAATGTATAAGCACGTTTGATAACGGGAGCTATCAACCCACATATGGTGGTAATGTATATTCTACTTGGTACACAAGCAACCAACGTATACATACAGAATTAGTATATACGCAGTTTTTATGAAGAGAAGTCGTGTATACACACGGGTAAAAAGAAGCAAAGTTGTGTATGCATTTTGCGCTCTAAACTTATGATACCGAGGGGCATTACCAAGGTATTAGCCCACAATATTGAGTGTTGTATTGACTATTTGACTCCATCCAAGAATACCATTAGAAGTTGTGTGGTTTTGACTCATGGTATTGGTAAAGGATAAAACTATATAACGAGAAGAAGATCATAGTCCATGAGTGTGCATGTGTATGGGCATTAATGAATACTTCACTCTGAATTATATCTCCATGCAATAGGTTACAATTTATTGATAGATCTGAAATAATAATGCACTTATGAATACAATGATGGATTAGGATCTCTAGACCTAAAATGACTATGTATTTTCTAGATTTGTTTATGGAATGGTTAGATCTAGGATCTGGTGAATGTTTGCTGAAGAAAAGGGTAAGATATGAGATGATTATTTATTCTAAATAATTGTACAGTCCTGAAATAGTTTCATATCTATACGCAGGTTCATCTCTACAAAAGCACATATATATGTGGGTTCTGTTAAGAAAAAGTGTGTATGGGATGTAGAGTTTTGTTGAAGTTTGCGAAAGTAAATTTATGATCTGTTTTGTTGTATTAATGTTGTCTTTCAATGATATATTCATATAGATCTAGGTTGTTTGAATACCGATTATGCTTCTAGTTGATTATGACTAAAGATCAGTGGTTGGTTGGTTGATTGATGATTCAATGAATGAATTGATCGGGTGATAATTTTCAGTTTGATGTATGTTCTTTGAGATTAAATGTGTGGAATGGGTCCAGTCTGAAAATATTATGAAAAGAGGCCTACAAGGTGTTTTCTATTGAAGTTGTTGGATCAAGTGTGAAAATTGATGAAACGTTGTCCGTAGTGGTGCTGAGGGTGGAAGCCTTCAGTGAGGGGGTTGTAGCTCCTTTCCAGTGGTAGCTGGTGAATGAGATCAGGCAGGTAGTAGCTCCTTTCCAGTAGTGTTTGGTAAATGAGATGAGGGGTTTGGAGCTCCCTTCCAGTAGGAGCTCAAGAACCAGAGAAGGTTGCAACCTTCTACAGATGGGTTCCTGTGTGCTGTTATGAGCCTGTGCCAATACAATATTGTAAGCAATTTTATTTATAATAAATATTGAAGATAGAGACGATAGCAGTGGTGGTTTTCTCCTGACTAGGTTTCCATCTTAAATCCTGGTGTTCATGTGTGTTGCTTATGTGTGATGATTTATTTTTTTCTGAATACACATGCTTACTACTTACTAAACATATGATGAATGAAAGATGCACTAATATAAGTAAATAATTATCTGCATAATAAATATCTTTGGACGTACACAAGTTTTCTTAAATATAGTCGCGTGTATACGCTACTTGGCTTCATTAAAGTCGTGTATAGAAATCAGTAAAGAAAAATTAAAAGTTTACAGTGAGTTATAAATATTGATTCCCCCTCCCACCCCTCTTAGTATTTTTCCAAACAATTGGCATCAGAGAAGGTCCTTCTGAAGAAGCTTGATTGCTTGAAGGAGATCCATCACAATGGGAAGGAAGCAAAAGAAGAAAGCTACTCAAAGAAAGAATATATCTTAGAAAACATGTATAGAAGAAAATTAAGAAGATGAAACAGGTATTGATTGTTCTTGCTATGATTCACTTCCTTGTGCATGCAATCTTGAAGATAGTGAACACGAAAGTGAAAGTAATGATATGGATCTAGAAGTAGTAATTGAAAATCTCAAGATTGAAGTTTAAGATCAAGAGAGTTTATTTAATGAGAGGGAATCTATCTAAAAAGATACGGTCTCTAGATTGAATGGACATATAGACAAGTATCAAAGGTTGCAGGATAAAGTAACCAATAACAGTGAAGGAGTTGAAATAGAAATCATGTCTCTCAAAGAAAATTTGGATAAATCAAATAAGAAGAATGAATAACTTCTACAAACATTTGAAGAACAAGAAAATGAGTTTAAAGAAGAAATTCTCACTTTGAATGAGCAAGTTGAAGAAGGAAGAAGGGTAGAAGAAAGTATGAAGAAGTAGTGCCAAAAATTGGAGCTTGAGGGAAACATTTTAAAAGGAAAATTAGAAGAAAAGGATAAATGCTTGAGGTTTCAAGATAGTACTAAGATTCTGGATAGTATTCTTAGTAGTCAAAGGTCTCCTTCTATTAAATTTGGTCTTGGTTTTCATGAAAATGTTAAAGGAGAATCTAGTGCACAAAACAATGCTAAAGATTCAAAGGATATCAACGCAAAACCTGAAGTGCTTAAAGAGACAAAAATTCAATCGAAAATCATGAATTCTCAAAGGAAATCATTTGCTCCTAAATATAGAAGTATCAATCAATTATCTCCTTTGATCAATAATGTTGAATGCTTTATATGTCATAATTATGGACATATTGTACCCAGGTGCAGAAGCAAATTGTTTCAGTCAAAGACAGATAGACACTACACAAAAAGACCGTCACCTCCCAGGTACACAGGTTTCTTTAAGGGATATTGTTTTTCATGCAACAACTTTGGTCATAAAGCATTTGATTGCAATAGAAGAAAGATTAGACAAACTCATTATGATCCCTATGCTCCCTTTTCTGGTCACATAAGATGCTATGCTTGTAACAAGTATGGGCATGTAGAACAAGAATGTAGGTTAGGTATGATGAACAGATCTAAGAAATTGGATAATTTCCAGCACATAATAGGAAATTTCAGGAAAAGCTGGAAAAAGAAGAAGAACCGGTCAAAAACGTAGGGAATATTGACCATACTGTAGTCATCCGCTTTGAAATTTTACTTCTCATAATGACTTTCGGAGTGATGTGAGATACATTATAAGAATTATTAATGTATTATCACAGGGGGGCAATATATGGTGATTCCCATGGTTTGTTTGATAATTCTGGTTGTTTTTATTCCTAGAAATGCATCTAATATGACAACATAGGACAGGTACAAAATGTATAATTATAGGAGGAGATGGAGTTATGAAATTTTTCGTATTTCACTTTCTATACGTGGGTTTCATGAACTAAAGCCGCATATACATGTGAGTTCCAATGGTGAGAGTTGCGTATGTTTTTCTCTGATAAGAAAAACAGTGAGGAAGACTCAAGAACAATTTCTGATATTCTACTAACAGTAATAAATTTCTTTATCTGGTGTTGAAGGTTATACTTGCTAATGTGATACTAAGTTTTTGTTATCTACTTGATGGAGATGCTTTAATGAATTGGTTGGTGAAGGTGTTTAGGATGCTCAGGCTTAGGGGGAGCATTAGCCTTGCTATGAATAATGCATTGTTGGCATTATGATGGTTTTGAAATATGATCTCTCTCTTGAGGTATTTTGGTCTTGGTTATAAAATTCATATATGTAATTTGATGAAAATTTCATGTTGAGACCTATGATGTAAAATTGTTATATTCAGTCATGTAAGGACTTGTTGAAATTTGTAAACCCACTTGGTTAGGTAGTTAAGTCAAAATTTGTAAACCCACTTGGTTGGGAAGTTGTCAAATATGTAATTCCACTTGGTTGGATCATTGATGTAAGTATGATTCCTTGGTTATAAGAAAATTCATAGTCGGTTGAGTTATAGAGTTATGTACTTCATTGAAAAATTTGTCTAAAGATCCAACATGAGCTCAGGGTGAGCATGGTAAATTGAATGCACATCAGATCTACAGAGATCATCTTTCTAGAAGGGAAGATAAACCTTGTTTTGGTTTTGATCCACCCTTTATCCTTGATGTCAAAGGGGGAAAGTATGTTGGTGTTTGAATAACGGTTATGATTAATGTATATATCTGTTGTGGTGATCAAACACCATCATTGTTGCCATCAAGTCCAAAGGGGGAGAATGTTGGAAATATGATGCAATATGTTGTCCTTGATGGAAACCTAGTTGATGAAGTTGTCCTCTATGGAAACCTAATTGAGGAGTTTCCTTTTGATGGCAACCTATTTTTTAGAGATGTAAAAATGATGTTTCTATAGGTCAGTTCAGATGTGACAGAGAAATGTATTCCAGTAAGTGCTAGAGAAATGAAATAGGAAATATTTCTCAATGTATATGTAGGTTTGATAAAATCAACCCGCATATGGAGGCAATGTATACGCTACTTGGTATACATGCAACCCACGTATACATTCAAAATTAGTATATACACAGTTTTTATGAAGAGAAGTCGCGCATACATGCGAGTACGAAGAGGAAAATTAATATATGCCTTTTGTGCTCTAAAATTATGATACCAAGGGGCATAACCATGGTATTAGCTCACAATATTGAGTGTTGTATTCACTATTTGATTTCGCCCAAAAATACCATCAGAGGTTGTGTGGTTTTGACTCATGGTATTGGTAAAGGAAAAAACTATATAAGGAGAAGAAGATCATAGTGCATGAGTGTGCATGTGTATGGGTATTAATGAATACTTCACTCTGAAATATATCTCCATGTAATGGGTTACAATTTATTGATAGATTTGAAATAATAATGCACCTATGAATGTAATGATGGATCAAAGATCTCTGTACTTGAAATGATTATGTATTTTCTATATCTTTTTATGGAATGTTTAGATATGGATCCGGGGCGAATGTTTGATGTGGTGCAAGGGTAAGATATGAGATGATTATTTCCTACAAGAATTACGAAATCCTCAATTTGGTTGGAGATCTATACGCAGGTTCATCTATGTAAAAGCACGTATATACGTGGAATTAGTTAAGAAAGAACGTATGGGATCTAGGGTTTTGATGAAGTGTGAAAAGGGAAATTTATGATCTATTTTTCTCGTACACGTTGTCTATCAATGATGTCTTCATACATATCTGGGTTGTTTGAGTATTGGTTATATTACTAGTTGATTGTGATTAAAGTTCAGTGATTGGTTGGTTGATTGATGATTTAGTGAATGATTTGATACAGTTATGAGTTTCAGTTTGATGTATGTTCTTTGGGCTTAAATGTGTGGAGTGGGTCCAGTCTGAAAATATGATGAAAATAGGCCTACAAGTTGTGTTGTGTTGAAGTTGTTTGACCTAGTGTGAAAATCGATGAAACATGGTCTGGTCAAAGTGATGCCGAGGGTCGGGCCTTTAGTGAGGCCCGTAGCCCTTTCCAAGCAGTAGCTAGTAAATGAGATCAGGGGTGGTCGCTCCCTTCCAATAGTGGTTGGTAAACTAGTTCAAAGCGCTGAAGCCCTTCCGCAGAAGCCGGACAACAAGAGAAGGTTGCGGCCTTCGCAGTGGGTGCCCATGCCGGTATGAGCCTATGCCGCACAAGATCAGAAGCGCTTTTCTCTATAATAAATATTGAAGATAGAGACAACAGCAACGGTGGTTTTCTCCCGACTTGGGTTTCCACCTTAAATCCTGGTGTTCATGTGTGTTACTTATGTGTGATGATTTATTTTTTTCTTACTACACATGCTTACTTCTCACTAAACATATTGATCCAGGTGGATATCAGTGGCCACCCACCTATTCCATTTGGATCCACAACATCAATTCTTTCAGTTTTTCAGCTTCAACACAACTTACTATTTTTAGTAGGTTTTTGGGTCCTGCACTCCCGGAGCCATTTTCGGGACTTAATGATCCAGGTGGATATTGGTGGCCACCCACAGAGTCCAATTGAACCCCCAACATCAGTTATTTTATTTTGTAAGTTTTAGCACAACTTACTATTTATAGTAGTTTTTTGTGTCCTGAACTTCCGGAGCCGTTTTGAGGCCGTAAACGACACTTTTTTGGAACACAGGAAGGAACATTGGTTGTATACCTATGTTCCTCACTCAAAATTTTTAGTCCTTGGATATATATTTCTAACAAGCTATTGAGCACGTCAAACGGAGATCGGATGCAAAAGTTACGTCCTCGGGAAGTTGAAACACCAACTTACCCAAACAAGGCCCACAGTTTTGGCGCTTCAGCTCCTAGGGTTAGGTTTTTGGATTTTTTTGGTTTTAAATTGTTTCTTAATAATAAATAGGCCTTCAACCCTCATTGTAACACAGTTCAGGGGCTGTTAGCAGACACATCTCTTCTTAGAGATAAGCGCTACCAGTGCCCTAGCTCGCTTGTTCACATTATCTCTCTTTATAACATAGTTCATGGGCTGGTAGCTGACACATCTATTCTCAGAGATAAGCACTACCAGTTCCCTAGCTCACTCATTTCCATTACTTATCATTGTAACAGAGTTCAGAGGCCTGTAGCCAGCACATATCTTCTCAGATATACGCCTACTAGCACCCTAGCTGTTTACTTCAGTCATTTGTTTTATTAATAAAATGAAGCATTATTTCTGCTACATCTATGTATCTATGGCTATATGTGTATTTTTTTGTGTTCCTGCATAAAATTAGGATCACATCTGATGAATGAATTATGCACTGATCTAAGTAAAGAATTATCTACATAGTAAAGATCTCTGGACATACACAAGTTTTCTTAAAGATAGTCATGTGTATACGCTAGTTGGCTTAATTAAAGTCATGTATAGAAATCAGTAAAGAAAAAGTAAAAGTTTATAGTGAGTTATGAATACTGATTCACCCCCTTCACCCCCTCTTAGTATTTTTCCCAACAATTGGTATCAGAGCAGGTACTTGTGAAGAAGCTTGATCGCTTGAAGGAGATCTGTCACAATGGGAAGGAAGAAAAAGAAGAAGGCTACTCAAACAAATAATATATCTCAGAAAACATGTACAGTTGAAAATGAGGAAGATGAAATAGACATTGATTATTGTTCTTGTGATTCACTTCCTTGTGCATGCAATGTTGAAGATAGTGAATACGAAAGTGAAAGTAATGTTATGGATCTAGAAGCAGTAATTGAAAATCTCAAGATTAAAGTTGAAGATCAACAAAGTCTATTTAATGAGAGGGAATCTATCTACAAAGATATGATCTCTAGATTGAATGGAAAGATAGACAAGTATCAAAGGCTACAAGATGGAGTAACCAATCACAAAGAAGAACTTGAAGTAGAAATCATCTCTCTCAAAGCAGATATGGAAAAGTCAAATAAGAAGAATGAAGAAGTTATACAAAAATTTGAAGAATAAAAAAATGAGTTCTAAGAAGAAATTACAACTTTGAATGAGCAAGTTGAAGAAGGAACAAGGGTAGAAGAAAGTATGAAGAAGCAGTGCCAAAAATTGGAGGTTGAGGTAAACATTTTAAAAGGAAAATTAGAAGAAAAGGATAAACAATTGAGTTTTCAAGATAGAACTAAGATTCCGGATAATATTCTTAGTAGTCAAAGGTCTCCTTCTATTGAATTTAGTCTTGGTTTTCATGAAACTATTAAAGGAGAATCTAGTTCACAAGACAATGCTAAAGATTCAAAGGATATCAATGAAAAACCTGAAGTGTTTAAAGAGACAAAAAGTCAAAAAACAATCATGAATTCTCAAAGGAAATTGTTCGCTCCTAAATATAGAACTATCAATCGATTCTCCTCTTTGATCAATAATGTTGAATTCTTTATATGTCATAATTATGGACATGGTGCAGCCAAGTGCAAAAGAAAATTGTTTCGGTCAAAGATCGATACATACTACATAGAAAGACCATCACCCCCTAGGTACTCAGGTTTCTTTAAGGGATATTGTTTTTCATGCTACAATATTGGTCATAAAGCAGTTGATTGCAATAGAAGAAAGATAGACAAACTCATTATGATCCCTATGCTCCCTTTTCTGGTCACGTAATATATTATTCTTGTAACAAGTATGGGCATGTATAAAAAGAATGCAGGTTAAGTATAATGAACATATCTAAGAAATTTGAGAATTTCCAGCACACAATAAGAAATTTCAAGAAAAGCTGGAAAAAGAAGAAGAATGGGTCAAAAACGTAGGGAATATTGACCCTACTGCAGTCTTTCGCTTCTAAAGTTTACTTCTCATAATGACTGTAGCAGTTATGTGAGATACATTATAGGGATCAGTAATGTATCATCACAGGGGGAGCAATATATGGTGATTCCCATGGTTAGTTTGATAATTCTGGATATGTTTATTTCTAATAGTGCATCTAATATGACAATGAAGGACACATACAAAATGTATAAGTCCAGTAGGATATGGAGTTATGAAATTTTCTGTATTTCACTTTCTATATGTGGGTTTCATGAATTAAAGCCGTGTATACATGCGAGTTCCAATAGTGACAATTGCATATGTTTTTCTTTGATAAGAAAAACAATGAGGCAGACTCAAGAATAGTTTCTGATATGCTGCTGACTATAATAAACTTCTTGATCTCATGTTGATGGTTATATCTGCTGATATGATATTATGTTTTAATTATCTAGTTGATGAATATGCTTTGATGAATGGGTTGGTGAAGGTGTTCAGGATGCTCAGGCTTAGGGGGAGCATTAGCCTTCCTGTGAATAATACATTGTTGGCATTATGATGGTTCTGAAATATGATCCCTCTCTTGAGGTCTTTTGGTCTTGGTTATAAAATTCATATCTGTAATTTGATGAAAATGTCATGTTGTGACATCTGATGTAAAATTTTTATATTCAGTCATGTAAGGACATGCTCAAATTTGTAAACCCACTTGGTTGGGTAGTTGAGTCAAAATTTGTAAACCCACTTGGTTGGGAAGTTGAGTCAAATATGTAATTCCACTTGGTTGGATCATTGATGTAAGTATGAGTCTTTGGTTATAATAAAATTCATACTCGGTTGAGTTATAGAGTCATGTACTTCATTGTAAAATATGTCTAAAGATCTAGCATGATCTCACGCGGCGCATGGTAAATTCAGTGCACATCAGTTCTACAGAGCTCATATTTCTACAAGGGAAGAGAAACCTTGTTTTTGTCTTGATCCACCTTTTTCCCTTTATTCCAAAGGGGGAGATTATCTTGGTGTTTGAATAATGGTTATGATTAATGTATATATTTTTTGTGGTGATCAAACACCGTCATGGTTGCAATCAAGTCCAAAGGGGGAGATTGTTGCAAATATGATGCAATATGTTTTCCTTGATGGAAACCTACTTGATGAAGTTGTCCTTGATTTAAAATTACTTGATGATTTTCCTTTTGATAGCAACCTATATGTTAAAGATGTAAAAATGATGTTTCTACATGTCAGTTCAAATGTGATAGAGAAAGGAATTCCAGTAAGTGGAAGAGAAATTAAATAGGAAATATTTCTCGATGTATATGAAAGTTTGCTAAAGGAAACCTGCGTATGGAGGCAATGTATACGCTACTTGGTATACATGAAACCCGCGTATACATCTAGAATTAGTATATACATAGTTTTTGTGAAGAGAAGTCACATATACACGCGGGTATGAAGAAGCAAAGTCGTGTATGCCTTTTGCGCTCTAAAATTACGATCCCAAGGGGCATTACCATGGTTATAGCCCACAATATTGAGCGTTGTATTGAATATTTGATTCCGTCCAAGAATACCATAAGAAGTTGTGCAGTTTTGAGTCATGGTATTGGTAAAGGATAAAACTATATAAGGAGAAGAAGATCATAGTGCATGGGTGTGCATGTGTATGCATATTAATGAATACTTCACTCTGAATTATATCTCCATGGAATGGGTTACAATTTATTGATAGATCTGAAATAATAATGCACCTATGAATAGAATGGTGGATCAGGATCTCTAGACCTGAAATGACGATGCATTTTATAGATCTATTTATTGAATGATTAGATCTGGTTTCTGGCAAATGTTTGCTGAAGAAAAGGGTAAGATCTAAGCTGATTATTTATTATGAAGAATTGTGCAGTCCTGAAATAGTTTTAGATCTATACACAGGTTTGTCTATATAAAAGTGTGTATCTACGGGGGTTCAATTAAGAAAAAGCTCATATGGGATATAGGGTTTTGCTGAAGTGTGGGGAAGGAAATTTATGATCTGTTTTCTGTATTATTGTTGTCTATCAATGATGTCTTCATATAGATATGGGTTGTTAGAATATTGATTATGATGCTAGTTAATTATGATTAAAGATCAGTGGTTGGCTGGTTGATTGATGATTCAATGAATGAATTTGTGGGGTGATAAGTTTTAGTTTGATGTATGTTCTTTGAGCTTAAATGTCTGGAGTGGCTCTAGTCTAAAAATATGATGAAAAGAGGCCTAGAAGGTGTGTTATGTTGAAGCTTTTGGATTGAGTGTGAAAATTGATGAAACCTGGTCTGCAGTGGTGCTGAGGGTCGAAGTCTTCAGTGAGGGGGTTGTAGCTCCTTCCCAGTGGTAGCTGGTAAATGATATTAGGGGATTGGAGATCCCTTCCAGTAGAAGATGTAGAACGAGAGAAGGTTGTAGAATTTTTCAGATGGGTGTCTGCGTGCTGGTATGAGACTACGCCAGTACAAGATTGTAAGTAATTTTCTTTATAATAAATATTGACGACAGAGACGACAACAACAGTGGCTTTCTCCCCACTTGGGTTTCCAGCATAGATCCCGGTTTTCATGTGTGTTTCTTATGTGTGATGATTTATTATGTTTTTAGTACACATTCTTACTGCTTACTAACATCTGATGAATGATTGATGCACTGATCTAAGTAAATAATTATCTGCATAGTAAAAATATCTCGACATACACAAGTTTTCTTAAAGATAGTCATGTGTATATGCTAGTTGGCTTCATTAAAGTCACGTATAGAAATCAGTGAAGAAAAAGTAAGAGTTTACACTGGGTTATTAATACTGAGCCACCCCCCGTCTTAGTACTTTTCCCAACACTTGGTATCAGAGAAGGTCGTTCTGAAGAAGCTGGATTGGTTGAAGGAGATCTGTCACAACGGGAAGGAAGAAAAATAAGAAGGCTACTCAAAGAAAGAATATATCTCAGAAAATGTGTACACTAGAAAACGAAGAAGATGAAGCATGTATTGATTGTTGTTCTTGTGATTCACTTCCTTGTGCATGCAATGTTGAAGATAGTGAATACGAAGCTGAATGTAATGTTATGGATCTAGAATCTGTGATTGAAAATATGAAGATTAAATTTGAAGATAAAGAGAGTTTATTTAATCAGAGGGAATCTCTCTACAGAGATATGATCTCTAGATTGAATGGACAGATAGACAAGTATCAAAGGCTGTAGGATGGAGTAACCAATCACAGTGAAGGAGTGGAAGTAGAAATCATGTCTCTCAAAGAAGATCTAGAAAAATCAAATAAGAAGAATGAAGAACTTATACAAACATTTGATGAATAAAAAAATGAGTTTAAAGAAGAAATTCTAACTTTGAATGAGCAAGTTGAAGAAGGAAGAAGGGTAGAAGAAAGTATGAAGAAGCAACACCAAAAATTGGAGGTTGAGATAAACATTTTAAAAGTCAAATTAGAAGAAAAGGATAAACGCCTGAGTTTTCAAGATAGTAATAATATTCTGGATAATATTCTTAGTAGTCAAAGGTCTCCTTATATTGAATTTAGTCTTGGTTTCCATGAAACTGTTAAAGGAGAATCTAGTTCACAAGACAATTATAAAGATTCAAAGGATATCAATGAAAAACCTGAAGAGTTTAAAGAGACAAAAACTCAACAAACAATCACGAATTCTCAAAGGAAATCATTTGCTCCTACATATAGAAGTATCAATCGATTCTCTCCTTTGATCAATAATGTTGAATTCTTTATATGTCATAACTATGGACATGGTGCAGCCAAGTACTAAAGAAAATTTCTTCGGTCAGAGACCGATAGAAACTACACAGAAATGGTGTCACCTCCTAGGTACTCAGGTTTATTTAATGGATATTGTTTTTCATGCAACAATTTTGGTCATAAAGCAGTTGATTGCAATAGAAGAAATATTATACAAACTCATTATGATCCCTATGCTCCCTTTTCTGGTCACATAAAATCTTATGCTTGTAACAAGTATGGGCATGTATAAGAATAATGTAGGTTAAGCATGATGAACAGATCTGAGAAATTGGAGAATTTCCAGCACACAATAAGAAATTTCAAGAAAATTTGGAAAAAGAAGAAGAACCAGTCAAAAATGTAGGGAATATTGACCCTATTGCAGTCTTCCGCTTCTAAAGTTTACTTCTCATAATGACTGTAGGAGTTATGTGAGAGACATTATAGGAATCAGTAATGTATCATCATAGGGGGAACAATATATGGTGATTCCCATGGTTGGTTTGATAATTCTGGATATGTTTATTTCTAATAGTGCGTCTAATATGACAACAAAGGACACGTACAAAATGTATAAGTCTAGGAGGAGATGGAGTTATGAAGTTTTTTGTATTTCACTCTCTATATGTGGGTTTCATGAATTAAAGCCACGTAGACGTGTGAGTTCCAATAGTGACAATTGCATATGTTTTTCTCTAATAAGAAAAATAGTGAGGCACACTCAAGAACAATTTCTGATATGCTTCTCACAGTAATAAATTTCTTGAGCTCATGTTGATGGTTATATCTACTGATATGATATTAATTTTTGATTATCTACTTGATGAAGATGTTTTGATGAATGGGTTGGTGAAGGTGTTCACGATGCTCAGGCTTAGCGGGAGCATTAGCCTTCCTGTGAATAATGAATTGTTGGCACTATGATGGTTCTGAAATATTATCTCTCTCTTGAGGTCTTTTGGTCTTGGTTATAAAAGCCATATCTGTAATTTGATGAAAAATTCATGTTAAGACCTGTGATGTAAAATTGTTATATTCAATCATGTAAAGACTTGTTCAAATTTGTAAACCCACTTGGTTGGGTAGTTGAGTCAAAATTTGTAAACCCACTTAGTTGGGAAATTGAGTCAAATATGTAATTCCACTTGGTTAGATCATTGATGTAGGTATGAGTCCTTGGTTATAATAAAATTCATACTCGGTTGAGTTATAGAGTCATGTACTTCATTGTTAAATCTGTCTAAAGATCCATCATGAACTTAGGTAGAGCATGGTAAATTCAGTGCACATCAGTTTTACAGAGCTCATATTTCTACAAGGGTATAGAAACCTTGTTTTGGTCTTGATCCGCTCTTTTCCCTTGATGTAAAAGGGGGAGATTATCTTGGTATTTGAATAATGGTTATGGTAATGTATATATTTGTTGTGGTGATCAAACACCATTATGGTTGCAATCAAGTCCAATGGGGGATATTTTTGGCAATATGATGCAATATGTTGTCCTTGATGGCAACCTACTTGATGAAGTTGTCCTTGATTTAAAATTACTTGATGATTTTCTTTTTGATAGAAAACTATATGTTAAATAGGTAAAAATGATGTTTCTACATCTTAGTTCAAATGTGATAGAGAAAGGAATTCCAGTAAGTTCCAGAGAAATGAAATAGGAAATATTTCTCAATGTATATGCAAGTTTGATAAAGGAAACCCGCGTATGGAGGCAATGTATATGCTACTTGGTATACAGGAAACCCATGTATACATCAAGAATTAGTGTATACGAATTTTTTATAAAGACAACTCACATATACACGTGGGTATGAAGAAGCAAAGTTGTGTATCCCTTTTGCGCTCTAAAATTATGATCCCAAGGGGCATTACCATGGTATTAGCCAACAATATTGAGTGTTGTATTGACTATTTGATTCTGCCCAAGAATACCATTAGAAGTTGTGTAGTTTTCACTCATGGTATTGGTAAAGGATAAAACGATATAAGGAGCGGAATATAATAGCGCATGAGTGTGCATGTGTATGTGTATTAATGAATACTTCACTCTGAAGTATATCTCCATGGAATGGGTTATAGTTTATTGATATATCTGAAATAATAATGCACCTGTGAATACAATGATGGATCAGGATCTCTAGACCTGAAATGAATATGTATTTTCTAGATCTATTTATTGAATGTTTAGATCTGGAATCTTGCGAATGGTTGCTGAAGAAAAGGGTAAGATCTGAGCTGATTATTTATTATGAATAATTGTTCAGTCCTGAAATAGTTGCAGATCTATACGTATGTTTGTCTCTGTAAAAGTGCGTATATATGCGGGTTCAATTAAGAAAAATCTCATATGGGATATAGGGTTTTGTTGAAGTGTGCGGAAGGAAATTTATGATCTTTTTTTCTGTATTATTGTTGTCTATCAATGATGTCTTCATATAGATTTGGGTTGTTTGAATATTGATTATTCTGCTACTTGATTATGATTAAATATCAGTGGTTGGTTGGTTGGTTGATTGATGATTCAATGAATGAATTTATGGGGTGATAAGTTTTAGTTTGATGTATGTTATTTTAGCTTAAATGTGTGGAGTGGCTCCAGTCTGAAAAATTGATGAAAATATGCCTACAAGGTGTGTTCTGTTGAAGCTTTTGGATCCAGTGTGAAAATTGATGAAACCTGGTCCATAGTGGTGCTGAGGGTCAAAGCCTTCAGTGAGGGGGTTGTAGCTCCTTTCTAGTGATAGGTGGTAAATGAGATTAGGACCTAGTAGCTCCCTTCCAGTACTGGCTGGTAAATGAGATCAGGGGATTGGAGATCCCTTTTAGTAGAAGCTAGAGAATGAGAGAATGTTGTAGCCTTTTACAGGTGGGTGCCTCTGTGTTGGTATGAGCCTACACCTGTAAAATATTGTAAGCAGTTTTCTTTATAATAAATATTGAAGACAGTGACAACAACAACAATGGTTTTCTCCCCACTTAGGTTTCTAGCTTAGATCCTCGTTTTCATGTGTGTTTCTTATGTGTGATGATTTATGATGTTCTTACTACACATGCTTACTACTTACTAAACATCTGATGAATGAACGATGCACTGATATAAGTAAATAATTATCTGCATAGTAAAGATATTTGGACATACACAGGTTTTGTTAAAGATATTCGCGTGTATATGCTAGTTGGATTCATTAAAGTCGCGTATAGAAATTAGTAGAGAAAAAGTAAAAGTTTACAATGAGTTATTAATACTTATTCAACCCCCCCATCTTAGTATTTTTCCGAACAATTGGTATCAGAGAAGGTCCTTCTGAATAAGCTTGATTGCTTGAAGGAGATCTGTCACAATGGCAAGGAAGCAAAAGAAGAAGACTAGTCAAAGAAAGAATATATCTCAGAAAATGTGTACAGAGGAAAATGAAGAAGATGAAATATGTATTGACTGTTGTTCTTATGATTCACTTCCTTGTGCATACAATGTTGAAGATAGTGAATATGAAACTGAAATTAATGTTATGGATCTAGAAGCAGTGATTGAAAATCTCAAGATTAAAGTTGAAGATCAAGAGATTTTATGTAATGAGAGGGAATCTATCTACAAAGATATGATCTCTAGATTGAATGGAAAGATAGACAAGTATGAAAGGCTGCAGGATGAAGTAACCAATCAGAGTGAAGGAGTTGAAGTAGAAATAATGTCTCTCAAAGAAGATCTGGAAAAATCAAATAAGAGGAATGAAGAACTTATACAAACATTTTAAGAATAAAAAATGAGTTTAAAGAAGAAATTCTAACTTTGAATGAGCAAGTTGAAAAAGGAAGAAGGGTAGTGTTATCACTCTAGTAAATTCTTAAGTTGTGGGATTTTGGATTTAAGTCAAAGAACTCTAGAGGTAACCACAAACCTACTTCAAACTCTAGGATCTAGCCTTCCTAGGGTTCAAAGAGGGTTCTCTCTTTAAATTTTAACTTTGTTTTGATTTATAATATTAAGCTAGTTATGAAAGTACAATTTGGTTTTTGTTTTAAGGGTTTGGTGGGGAAAAATCACTTGGAGATAAGATAGAGAGAAAAATACTTGTCCATTGGGCTATGGAGTCTAAATCAAGCTAGCAACATGAGAAATCAAGGAAAAAAAGGTACAAATATATTCAGGGCAAGACAGATAACCCTCAGATATTCGGGAAAGTGTTTTTTGTGAGGTGATATGATCGCGATAAAGGGCACTTAAGGATCCTTTGATCTCGAAAATGGAAGTAGAAGGTAGAGGTAAAATGAGAGAAGGAACAATTAAGGGTTCCTTGGACTGGAAATCAGAAGAAAACATTAAAATGGAAACTAGTTAAAGACGGGGAGCACACTACTAATCCTATAGTAATACTCCTAGTTACACATTCAGACAGAACAAACATAAAATGAATGTATGAAACTTAGAAAATTAAACAATGACAAGTAGGAAGTACTTCACTCATCATATTATCACAGGGATCCTGAATTATGATGCCAGTTAGCTTGTCCAGTCTGCTACTTCGAATTCAAACACGCAATAGCCTCCAATGTTCAACAAAAATGTCTATAATAATTCTAGCAATGTTATTCCACACTGACTACTTCTGAAATTGAAGTATTTATACAAAAAGTATTACAAATATCCTAGAAGAGTTCTAGGAATAAATTTAGGAAAAAGAAAATATCATTATAGAATAAAAGGGATAGCTACTTAACAAACTAGCAAGTTGTCCTCTTTTATCCAAAATAAATAGAACTATTTTGCTGACAAGGAGCTTTTAACTACCTATGTGTCCTTCTTGCTGGTTGATAGATATTTTTATGCACTTAACTTGCCTTCGCTGATACTCTTTTATGCTGATACTCTTTAACCTGATGCTCTTTAACGTTGATACTCTTTGACCATTATTTTTATTGTTTTACTGCTATAAATTATCCTTTTAGCAGTAAGAATCAGCAAACTGTCTTTTCATTTTATCTCTCTTTTGACTGTGTGTCTCTAGGTAAATTTTCACTATTTTAACCTTTTATCTTTACATCAAATCTGGGAAATTTTTCCACTCTTCTTCTATTGGAATTTGGACATTTTTTAGCCTCCTGAATTTTTCATCAGCCTCTGTATATCTTGCAAAAGTAGGCTTGATGACAAAGAGGTGCTTAATTTCATGTTGTAGAAAGAATAAATCCTCAAAATACTGAAGTAAAACTTTGCCTGTAGGGGTGCCTTGTGCTAGCTGCTTATTTACTTGCTCTTTAGAAAACTCCCTAATCTTGTTGTCATAGTCCTTCTATAGCATAATATTTTCATTGAACACATGTATGTCTGGTAAGCCCTTTTGTTTGAGATTTGTGTACTTTACTGTCGATGTAGTTATGGCAAGGTTCATTGTTTCACATTTTTCTTCAGGATTGTTCATTAAGCTCTTTTTAGCGAGAACCTTCTTGATTTTCAAGATTGTCTCTATCCTATCTGATATCTGCAATTCTTCCAATTCCTCCCTATTCTTACTGTTTAGAAATGTAATGAGTTTTAAAGCCTGTGCAAGCTTATCAGTCAACTCATCTTTTGTCTTTTGTATCTCTATTTGGGTTGCTAATAGCAATTATTTTTTCTCATATATAACCTAAATTGAAGGCCATTGATTATGAATGGTTTCAATTATGTTAGTCCAGAGATGATTTTTAATATATGAGATCTGCTCTGTGAAAGTCAATTCTTTTTGTAAATTCTTGAGTTGCTCTCCCAATCTGATTTCTTTCTTCTCATGAGTTTTGACATTGATCTGGGTTGTCTTATCTTCCCTCTCAAGATTTTCAATTATCTTGTTCAGTCTATTTATCACATCTGTCTTTAAAGACATCTCTTCCATGGCTTTGATAATTTGGCTAGATTCATCTGTGTGTTGTGCATTTATAGTAGAAGAGTCTGTAGCTGAAATGGTGGCTGAAGTCATTGGCACTACAGTTGCTAGTGGGCCCTTTGGTGCTAATTTCTCTCCTAAAGTAGAAGGTACAGGTGTACTAATCAATGGGATGACTGTAGGAATTTTATGAATTTATGGTTCTTTTATAGTCTCTCTTTCTTGGAAAAGTTTGTCCATTTGTGTTTCCATCTCCTTGATTTGTGCTATTAATTTAAGTATGAGCTGCATCATATCTTATTTTTCACTTTGATCCTGGAGGATTTCATTTGTTTGTGGATGATAACTTTGATGAAGCTTGATTTGTCTCCTCAAAGCTACTATTTCTTCATTCTTTTTCTTGATTAATAGTTCTACTGCTTGGATATTTGAGGCATCATATCCCACCTGTAAGACTAGTTCCTCTAAGGCTGTGATCCTTAGGTACTTGGCATAAAGTGATGCTTTATCCAACTTCATTTGATCTTGCATATTAAGTATGGTATTTTGATGTTTATTGGCACTCATTGCTTTGGTTGCCACTGCAGAATACATCATTTCAGAGGTATGTCTGTGGAACTCAATTTGATCCAGCTCACGAATATTATCGTGTCTACCTCAAGGTCCACCTTTTTATAGTCTGATACTGTTTTGGGTGCTAAGCTAGTAGGCTATAAAAATGACATCATCATTTTATTGCTGGAATAGTCAAATGATGATAATCACCTATTTTGACTCCCATGCTTCTACTTCAGGAATTGAGAATATATTTTTGTCTTTATCTCCTCATTCTTCTACTTAATTAACTTATACCCTTCCTTGATGTCCAGGTCCTTTTCCTCAGCTGGCTGTGAGGAAGAGGATTCCATGTTTTGTTGCTTCTTAATCATCTATGTGTCATTCTGATTCGCTGTTGTTTCCTTTTCTATTTCCATAAGTGTTTCATTGATTATGGTTGTGGGTATATCATCATTGGTTACTGGATCATCTGTCTCATCAACATCAATTGTTACTTTCTCCTTATCAATTGAACTGAGTTTAAGCCTTTTGTTATAGATTATTTTAAATTTGGTCTCAGTTGTTGTCTCTGCTATATAACCTCCTTCCTCTCTGATTCTCTTTATTGATGTTTCTAGTTGTTTGACAACTTTAAAAGTTGGTGTTGTTCCTATTTGGCTTGTTGCCTCGACCAAGGTGTTTTCACTCCATTCAATTTGATTTGAAAAATTTTCTATTTCAAGTTTGGACTCATGGATAAAGGGTGTTAACTTACACTTCACCCTTAGCTTGCTTAAGATCCCTTGTGGATCATAACTCCATGAAAAAATATCAACAAATCTAAATTCTGATAATTTCTTTGCTATTTCCTTTTCTGCATCTCCGTGGTTGATTATGAATGGCCCAACTTGACTCTTTAACTTAAACTGAGTCTTATTTTTGGCTGCCATAAATTTAATTGAATCTGCATTAAGAATTTGTCTAAGATATTCAAGTGCAAAAATTCTCATACACACATGCTTGGGCAACTTCTAGAGTAACAAGTTTGACCCAAAAATCCTTAATTCAGTATGTTTTTCATAGAGGTACCAATATCCTGTAATATTCTTTTCATTTCTTCACTGATCCTAGGCTGTTTTGATTTGTTAATATGCTCATTGTTGGATGGAAAAATAGTTCTGAAAACTCTGAATAAGTGGAATCACTGGATTCTTTTCTCAATAAATAAGTCCAAAAGATAATTGGTAGAGGTTTTCCCTCTACATCCATCTTTTTCAAAGAAACTGGAAATTTTTTTTCTTGAAAGAAAAAAAACAAATGGAAAAGATAAGATGAATATCTAAAAATTCCTTTTGTGGGTAATTTAGTCAACTGGTAATGGATGGCATCTGCTATGAAGCCAGCAGAGTCAAATATGACTACTATAGGTTGACCAGGAGACATAGTGGACAAGAAACCAAGAATAGATTCATCAATATACTCATTTGTAAAATATCCAAGAATAAAAGATAGCATAGAGATAATCTGTCTAGAACCTTCAGGAAATTTAGCTGTGGAGTATGGAGGATTTATCTTTGGAATGTCAACATGAGAAGGCATAAAATTCTTAATATCATGAACCTTGTGGGGAAATATATTCCAAGGTATAACTGAGTTAATGCCTCTATAGACAAGGGGACTGCCTAGGGATAAGGTTGTAATTGAAGCCTTTGATTAATTGACTAGGCTGTAATGGTAAAACACATTTCTTTTTCTGCATTTACTATAGCCGTTTGATCTGACTCATAGTATTTTTGACAAATTTTGATGAGTTCTTGACTAGAATGAGTTAATGGGACTATATACTTAGGAAAATGGGTTTCCCAAATTGGAATATCATCTTTGTCTAGATATTTTTCATAACACCAGTTGTGTATATCTAGCAAATTAAACTCAATAGCAGGGTCTGCAATTTTATAGTCAAGGTCAGTCAAAGGAATGTCTTCAGCAGAAACCATAGGTGGTTGAAGGGGATTTACTGTTGTAGCAGATTTGGCAGTGATGGCTGGGGTAGGCTTAGGGGCTTTGGATCCCTCTGATTTAGGTGTTTGGATCTGCTTGTGCTGTGTTTCTTAGTCATTTTGAGTAATTGCTACAATATTAGAATGTTTGCAGGAGTTTTTAATTTTAACAGAGAGGAAACTGAGCAATTTAGATTAAGGATGGATTCTTTTGGTCTTTTTCTCAATTAAGTTTATCTAAGGATGTGAAAACAGGCATAAAACAGAAAAGAAGGGTTTTCTCAGTCGGTTTGATTGAAAAAATGGGTTTGCAAGGTAACTTAGAGGTTTTAGCCATTTAAATCCTTAAATTTGATCTTCAGACTGTGAAATTCGAGGAATTTGGCTTTAAAAAGGCTTGAAATGGAAAACAGGGTTTCCTGGAAAAATTTTGCCAGGGTTTGGCCTCTTTTTTGGTATTTTTAGGAAGTTTGGTTTGGTGAATTTCTTAATGAAAGGCA